>OMNZ01092630.1:3253-14982 GCA_900303255.1 Lesueurigobius sanzi
GAGTCAGCCTCTAGGCCCCTCCTCTCTAGACAGATGAAGACTGAAGAATTTTTGCCTACGATATCTTAGACTGTGTATTAACAATGGATATAGGGGGCGTGGCTTACCCCAGACGCTCAGCTACACTAGCAGTTAGGTTGGGTGTTTGGAGCCAGCTCCAATATTTAGAATAAATATAACTCAGGAAAAAACATGTGAAGGTAAGAATGACAAGTCTATGTCCAATAATGACTTAAAGGTCGAAAAAGTTTCAATGGAAAGTCCATTAGAGCAAGGATCTTCTGGAGCCAGCCAACACTTCCATAGAGCTTCAGGAAGAAGGCTACAATTAGTCCATTGTTAATATACAGTCTATGTTCAGGACTCACCAGACATTAAAATACGACATCTGAAGGAAAATACCAGTCGCACCAGTGTCTCAATTATTTTACATATTTATTATTATTTATTTTTTTCATTTAAGTGTTATAGACTCTTACTGTGGAGCACAGATAAAGTTCTCCTCATTCACTAGGACAAGGACCACAACCTCAGGTATAGTGTGCAAGACAATTTATTACGAGAATACATGTAGAGTGTGTTGAACAAGTAGACGCAACGAGGACGGAAAATATCAGGCTGTATTTGGGGCTTTCGCTGAGGGTCCGAAGCTACCGGGCTTATTACCCCCCGATGTCTGAAAAAGATAGAATAAACATGATGTTAGACGGTGGGAGGGCAGGCACTGAGGCGAGAGGACGAGGTAAGAAGGCTGGAGACCAGAAAGGGGCCAGTGTGAGGTGTGGTCCTGCTCCCGAACTTAAGATAACTTCCTTATCTTCATTTCACAAGTAAGGACCACAACCTCAGGTATAGTAAGCAAGAGAATGTATTATGCAAGAAGAAATGCAGTCGAGCGTGCAAGAGGCAGGGCGTAGGTAATGAGGCATAGCAGCAGAAGACCAGAAGAGACGGGAGCCCACAACTGAGTCTTGGAAGTTTGGCTTCAAAGAACTGGCCATCCAAGATGAACGTCTTAGCTCAGAAGGCTATGGCTGGAGCCAGCGCTCGATCTTCATCTGGGGCTCGAGGACCTGGAGGTCTGATGAGAGAAACGAGATATGCCATGATGACGTAATGGTGACGGGGCACGTGTAGTAGTCCGTGCGCACATAACATGGTTATGGGGTCTGGTGGGAGTGAAAGAAGAGCTCGGGCCTGGAGAATGATCTGCACGGTGAGCAGCAAAATCTCCGGGAGAGAAAGGAGGAGCCTGACGAGGTGCCAACTTAGTAGAGACACGAGATGGTCCACAGAGAAGAGGTCATCTTTGGGGCCAGACTGCTGGTGCAAGAGACATGGCTGCCAAGGGACGGCTGAACGGGGGGCAAAGAGGCTGGAATGGCAGTGGGTGGAAGTGGTGAGGTGAGGGCGGGCCTGGTGAGGCGGAGGGTGAGGCTGGCAAAGCGGAGGGCGAGGCTGGCGAGGTGAGGGTGGCATCCAGAGCAAGTGACAAGGATGTCAGAGCTGCCCTGCAGTGTGATCGGGCGAGGCCTTCTTGGTGGCCGGAGCAAGTGTCCAGGAGGCAATCGACGAGGCCAGTGGGTGGGACTGGTGAGGTCAGCACGGCAGTGGGCGTGGTCTGTGTGGCCGCAGGCGGCCAAAGCATGTCTGAGGGAGGGCTTGGTCTGGGTGTATGGTGCAGCAGTTGTTGTGAAGGGTGAACTGGAGGAAGAACGGCAAAGAACCCCAGGATCTGAGGAGTTGAGGCAGCAAACAAATGGGAAGTGCTGGTGCAGTGCTGCAGGTGGCTGATGGATCACCCCATGAAGAGGAGGCAGATATCCGAGCTGTGTGGATGAAGGGGGTGGGGGCTACCCCTGGAAACGAGCAGCAATGAAAGAGGCAAGCATCCCGAGACCTAGCTTAGCAGAATAAGCAACAGCCGAAATAGCAAGATTATTATTATTATTAATGGCGGTCAACAGAGCATGTGTTAATGTAGCAGTACAAGCTGCAGCCGATAGCAGCGGTGGAAGAGCAAGCATCCCGGTAAAGTCTGGTAGTCTCTAAATATGATGCGAGAGGCGAGATCTGATGACCAGGATCTGGAAAGGCGGGAAAACCTGAAAGTCGAGCTAGAAGGGCGGGATCTGGCAACCCGTTGCACAGGCAGGAGGAAGAGCGGGAAGTGTTGGCAACTCAGTGCCAAAGGAGAGAGAAATATGGCTAAGCGGTGCCGAGTTTGATAGACAACAGGGCCCGAAGAGAAACCACGGGAGGAAGAGAAACTGATGATCCTGGCGCCAAAGCCGAGAGCCAGGCAGGGGAGAGGCGGATCCCTGGCCTGGACGTGCTAAGGGACGGAGATCTTCCTCTTGAGCGTGGACTAGTCATCGACACCAGAGCAGTGTGGACAAAAGTTCACATACCCCTTTTAAGTTTACATACCTTTTTAATCTTTTGGTCATCTTTCATAGAATATGGATGATAACACAAAGATCTTTCTTCCACTCATGGTTAGTGGTTTTTGTGAAGCCATTTATAGAACTGAGTTTACTCTTTTGAAATCATAATGAAACAGAAACTACTCAAATGTCCCTGATCTAACGTTTACATGACCTTCAACAACTGCCAGGAAAACTGTTCAGGAGATGTTTGTTTCAAGCTGTAAAATATATAAACCTTTGATCAGGGACATTTGGCTATTTTCTAGTTGAAAAGCACAAACAATAAATGGCTTCGCGCAACCACTAACCATGAGTGACAAAAAGGTTTTTTTTGTTATCATTCATATTCTATGAAATGCATACGTTTATACACCCTGAGGAAACGAAACCGGACGGGGCGAGTGTGAGGTGTGGTCCTGCTCCTGAACTTAAGATAGCTTACTTACTTTCATGTATCTGATGTAATTATTGCACAAAGGCAGCGAGCTAATCATGAGTGTCATACAAAATAACTGAGATGAACCAAGTGCTGGACTGTTGGCGGATCATTTGACTTTTTAGGAAAGTTCGACTCATTGCACATGTTCGTCACCATCTTTCATCAGTTTTCATGACATAGATTTAGCCCCATATTGCTCCAAACATGGCGTCTTTACGAAACAATTTGCGGCTTCCATATTCCCCACAGCATAAGTCCATCACAAACACACAAAAAAAATAATGACTCATGGCTTTTACCTGTGACATTACCTGCGCTGGGCTCCGTAGTAACTGAGGGGGCGTGGTCGGAGTGGGTGTGGTCGGAGTGGGAGTGGGTGTGCTCGTGCTCAGAGTGGGCGTGGTCATGAGGGGAGTGGGTGTGCTCGTGCTCAGAGTGGGTGTGGTCATGAGGGGAGTGGGTGTGGTCGTGAGGCGAGTGGGTGTGCTCGTGCTCAGAGTGGGTGTGGTCATGAGGGGAGTGGGTGTGGTCGTGCTCAGAGTGGGTGTGGTCATGGTCATGGGGGGAGTGGGTGTGGTCGTGGTCAGAGTGGGTGTGGTCGTGGGGGGAGCGGGTGTGGCCATGGTCGGGGTGGGCGTGGTCAAAGGTGGAGTCAGGGAAGAGAGCGTTGGAAAGAGTAGTGGTGGATTCGGACTCGGGGGAGACCGAGGTGCTCGGAAAACCGGGAGCGGACTGGGTCATTTCGGGCACAAACGTGGGAGAAGTCGAAATGGGGGGAGTCGGGGTCCAATCTAAGTCTTTACGGGGGGAAAAAACACCACAAACGACCACCAGAGGGAAGCAAAGCAGTGGCAAAGCGTTGTTAAATAGTGCCATGGACCGAACAATCGGGAGAGGCGGATTGATACCAAAATACGAAAGGGGGGAATAGCGCAATTATGGCAAAGCGTTTTGGAAAAAAGCGTTGGTAATGGCGTCGCGATTTGGATGAGAAGAACAAAACAAAAGAAGGAAATTATAAGAGCAATCAAACATGGAAGAAGTTGAAATTAAAAGGTGAGGTTTTGAGTTGTTTTGGGGGAGGAGTCAGGGCGGAGTTATACCTTGTACGAAGAGCGTGTATTCGCCCTGGCCCTGGCTCCCGATGCCGTTGCCCGCCTGGCACCGGTACACGCCGTTGTCCGACTTGTTGAGCATCTCGAAGTACAGGAAAGCCCCGTCGATCTTCACCAGCGGGCCCAGCTCACCGTCTTTCTTCTGCCACGAGAAGGTGGTGGGTCTGAGGGAGACGCAGAGGGACACAGGGTTAAGGTTGGTGATCGTTAGTGATGGGGTCATGGAGCGTCGTTGAGGCTTTTCCTGCTATTGCGTTGGAAATGTGTCGAGGCTTCAGCGCTGTGTCAGTCTGGCTGGAAACACTGACATCTGGTGGACAAATTAAATCATTGCAGCTTCTTAACAACTGGACTGAAGCTGTTTCACTCCCAGCCAGCAATAAAACTGTTGTGATGTCATTGTAATTTCATGCTGTTTCTTATATACAAACACAAACACACTCCTGCAGAAAAATATAGGTCTGTACAGGTTTAAAAAAAATGAATCTATTTTAAAAGTCATAAACTATACATGTGTGTCTCAACATGGACAAGACAAACACAGAGCAAACACCGCATCTAATAATAATAATAATAACAATAACAAGAAGAAGAATTTAAGCATGAAATATAAACCATAAACATTAGCAGCAACAAAAAATGTAAATATCATATGTATAGGCGCCGATTTATGTTTTTCCCCGTGGGTGCCAAGACCCTGTCTCGAACTCGCAACCTCCTGCTTATGGGTTTATTACATTAGTCCACTGAGCTAGCCGGGGAGTGTAAGTGCCGATGTGTGAGCAGAACAGACAAGAAGCTGCCCTCAAAACTGTCAAACCTAGGAAGTGCATTGAAACCCTCCGGGACCTTTGCTGAGCCAATAAAACGCTTTGATACACTGAACTATCCATACTTCGACACTTTGTTCACGTGATCAGCTGTTGTGACAGACACTCCGGCGCATTGCTTCGAAGCAATTTGCTTCAAGAAGAGCGACACAAGCTCCGGAGCTCCCGTTTCATCACTAGTTATCGTTTTATACAGATGGAAATATGTCACTGGTATCATGAAATATGGGATTTATTTTCTTATTTTTAAGCGGAAACACTGCAGTCAAAACTCAACGTTCACCTGGAAACAAATAAATGACGAAATGGCGGCTTCACAGCACGAAGGTCCCGGATTCGATCCCCGAGCGGACAGGCCTTCCTGTGTGGAGTTTGCATGCTCTACCCATGTCTGCGTAGGTTTTCTCCAGGTGCTCCGGTTTCCCCTACCACTAAAAACATGTACAATAGTCCAGGATGAATGAGAGTGAGTTTGTGAGAGCGAGTGTGGGACAACGGGTGGAAATTAGCCCATGGCTGCAATCCGGAGTGGTGTGTTTACATGCATGGTTCTCATGTGTCATTAACACACACTGTCCCAACCAAATAAACAAATAAATTGTTACAACAAGTAACAATTTAATTGATAGTTCAGTTGTAACAATTTATTTATTATGGAAAGTAGCCCATAGCTAAATCTGGCACATTTACACAAAGTAACTGTACTGAGTGTTCATTAATGTGCACTGTCCTCTCCAAATAAACTAATAAAGAAAGAACCCCTGATCTCTCTCGCTCTACCATCTGCGCCACTGTCGCCCCACTGATTCAATGTTTCTCCGTAGAACAATTAAATTCAATGATATTTTCTCAAAATGCATTTTTCTCAGTTTAAGTGCTTTCTTTTCGATCAGACCAGTTTAGGTTTTTCTGCATACCTGACAGTTTCGATTGCTCACTTTCTGAAAAAAGGAACATAAAACAGAAAGTAAAACAGCGAGGGTGTGCACACGAGCAACAAAACAAAAAGCTGAACAGGAACAACTCACATCCGCTATCTCGGTCCATTGCAAAAGAGAAAACCACATTATGGACTGGGATGGAGCCAAAATCATCGGCGCTGAGGACAACAAACATTGGCGCTGGATAAAGGACGGTAACGAAATTCGGAAACGTGCCCCCGGGACAGTACACCGGGATGAGGGGGCTTTTTTGCTTTCACACACCTGGGACGCTGTACTGAAGAAGTCGGACTGCAGACGGGGAGACTGCAGAAAGTGAGCAATCGGAACTGTCAGGCAGAAAAACCTAAACTGGTCTGATCGAAAAGAAAGTCACTAAGAACTAGCTTATTCAACAACAAAACAATATTATCCAAAATCCCCTTTGAACAAACGATTGGGCTCTATCCATTATGAAGATTTTGTTGCCAAAAATATAGGCAATTAGCCATTTGTATGCATCCTTATTTTTACATGATGATGATAGCAAACTTGCAATACATTTTTATCTCATAGTTATGACAGTGATATACAGCAAAAGTTCCAAATTAATATAACTTAATTTAAATTTCTTCCCTATTCAACAGCGCCTTATCTATTCCATTGGTATATCATTTGACTCACCCACTCAAATCAAGCTCTCAAATGCATCTGATAACTGTGATAGACGACAGAAACCTCATATAAACGCTGCTCAAACAGGGAGAAAGCAAGAATCCCCAGACGCCTGTTTAAAACTGACTCTGGATGTGCCGGCGTTGCCAGATTTTTCCTTATAGCTCCAAACGTTTTTTGTTTTTGTTTTTTGACAAGCGTTAAAAGAAAAGGAAAAAAAGAGAGTGAGGATTGCGCGGCTTTAGCCCAGAGCTGAACCGCGCACTTTGACACCAAAAAACAATGTCGGGCCAATGAAAAGGAGAGCGGTGATGAAAGCAGACAGGAGGTGACAGGGAGAGAGGGGAAGAGAGAGAGAGAGATATTGTGAGGGGCACAGACACAAGACAAAGATGGATATTACAAGAAAAACACGGTGAGACGGAGGGAAAGAGGGAGAGAGAAAGAGAGAAGGTGCTGTATAATAGATGTGCAGACGGAAAAGTGATGGACAGACTTATTTGGAGACATCGTCGGAGTTGCAGAAGCGGCACAGTGTGTCTTATCTGTTGGAGCCAGAAGGAGACAAGAGGACGTCCGCCGAAACACGCATTTAAAATCCGTCGGGAAACAAAACTATAACAAGAGCGATGGTTTTTGTGTTGCGCGACTGCATTGAACTCGCAAACAATGTACATCAGGGTGCCCGCTGCCCACTTAGGAGTTCTTGTTACTTCAAAGATACGTTATGGAACTGTTGGAGAAATCCTAGTGAAGTCCTAGTGAAAAGTTTGAGAGAGACTGGAGACTCTGGATGTACAGGAGAAGTTTAGTTACCATCAGTACAGGCCCCAGAGACATGGACCCTCAACACATCGTGGTGGTATTGGTCATTGAAGTCTAACTATGCTTCCACAGGAGAAGGTTTAAATAGACCTAGAGAGAGCTTGTAAGAGACAACATGGCCAAGGGCACATACAGCAAAAGGCTTCTGAAAGTCTATGTTATGCCAAGGGAAGATGCGTATCGGTGAGAGGAAAATACCACACTCAGATGACGCCGGAAATAGATGAGTTATGAATGTCAACAATGGCAGCACGAGAGGTGTCCTTCAAAGACTGTGCAGGGGGTACAACATTCTCAACAGGAACTTTTTTATGTGAAAAAAAAACAAACAACAAAAAAACTTGATATAAATGCGTATTTGACCTTTCAGTGACCCAGTGGCTGTATGTGTGGTTAGATAGCACCTTTACTTTGATCGGCGTAGGTTTTCACTACTGATGGAACAGTACACCAGTCGCCTCAAAAACATTTAATCCTGGAGCACCATGAATGAATGTTTAGATTAAGCAACAAATAATTCACTTTGCAGCAGCACCTTGCATTTTTCGGCATTATCTTGTTGTTAAAAAGTATTGATGGTTGTTGTTTTTGGCAACTGCACAACCCAACTTCTGACAGTTGACTCTGTGCGGACGCCACCTTCATTTCCGGGTGTGGTATTAGCAAAACATAGCATTAGCATAGCCTACTTACCCACAAAGTTATAGATGTAACTTGATACATACAGTTTGCACAGGATAGCTGACTAGTGCTCCAATAAGCAAGAGGAATGTATGTTTTGAGTTATGCTCCCTTTCTCCACAACATATCTATGTGAGGTGGGCTTTTTAAGAATAACTGCTATAAATTAAGACAGAAAAGTGAGAGACTCAGAGCTGTTGAGGAAGAGCTTATTGTAAAAACGGTGCATTGGCTCAAAAAGGTTGGGAAACACTACACTATGCTAATGCTAATATCGCAACTGGAAATTAAAGTGGCGTTTGTGGAGCTAACGTTAGCTTGACTCGAACATTATGCACAGAGACAATTGACTTGTTGCGCGATGTGGCTACGCTAGTTCCACTGACCTGAAGTCGTGAGTACTTCCTGTCTGTATTAACTAATTAAGATTAGCCTGGATCCCTTGGAATGATCAGATTTTCGTAGGATTCCATGGTGGACAGCGCAATCCTACTGGACAATCTCTTGCGTGGTATGACACGATGTAGGATGTAAATATTTCAGTGCAGGATGTGTCTGCGTTCAGAAATATCGGTAGTTCTCCCTCAAAGCTACTTCACAACTTCAGGTTAGCAGAACTAGCGTAGCCAGCCAACAAGCCAGTTCTATCGGTGGTTCAGCTTCAAACAAATCCAAAACGATGGATTCTCATTTGCTTGGCAAGGTTACCCCCTCACCCCCAAAGTGTTTACCAAGTTGTCGTTATGCTACACTGACCAACAGGAAGTTCGCCAACAAAAATTCCAAGCACAAAGCCTGTTACAGAATGCAGAACTCTTGATTCATGTGGTAACGTATCTCCTCATCTCTGTTTTTTTTCTCCACGTTAAGCTAAAAGTAAAGACGTTGATATCAACTTTAGAATAAAATGTAATCTTTAAAGTATGAACAAGACCACTGACTTCAGATAACGAGCATATTAACAGTAAAAAGATAGCTGTAAGGTATTATACAGATGAAGAACTGCACATGTCACGCTTATGCTAATATTCCACATACAATAACTCAGACAAAAGAGAAGCGCCCGTATATGGGGAAATGTTCACTCGATTTTCCATCATACGGCAGATTAAAAGGCGCTGATTGAGTTTTGGAGGAGACAGTGCTGACGAGCCTCGATAAAAGAATCAATTATGTAAATGGTCCGTCCTTAAGCGCTCCGCTGTAATTACAATCACGCTCAGACGAAGACAGACCTGAAACTGCTCTTCTGATTAATCTCTACTTTAACTGAGAAACTCTCAATTCAAATGACTGAATCTGCACAAAAGCCTGTCCCACCGGCGTCTGGTGAAGAGTGGACACTTTACTGCTGACTGCGGAGGGCTCTGACGGCGGCTCAGGAGGTACAGCGGGCGCCCCAAGACCGGAGGGTGGAAGGTTTGGTTTGAGTCCTGCTCTCGTCAATTCATGAACTGTGACCTAAGAGGAACTAATAGTTTCTCTGTAATTCATGGGACAATCCACATGAAACAAAGACTGTCACAAGGTTCAATGTCCTCTCTGTCAGCTCATATGAACTCAGGTCCAACTATTTTCTCATAAAGGTGTCCAAAAGTGGTGACAATATTCCAAAACATGTGCGTGATGTTGTCCAGTAGAAAGGACTTTCTTCCATAAGAATAATAGCAGGTTTGTGAATCCTATCACTATCAATTAATGATCGGGGAAAAGGTTGTCAATTTTCTTTTTGAAAGCTTTATTTTAAAAACTGTGTGTGTTCTGTAGAGTTGTATCGGCACCTGCTCCAACTGAAATACAACTGTATAACGTAAACGCAAATAGTTTCATGAGAAATGACACTAATCTCATGGTAACGTATGACAGCATCATACCGGAAGAAGCCTTACATCTTATTCATGTGAACTGGGAAACTCACTTTCTGGAGATGGAAGGTCATTGTTCCCAGTTAGTTTGTGTTCAAGTGCTTTCTATGTTGGAAAGTGGGGAATTTTTCTGTCCTCTTTTTCTGTCAGACCCCCGCGGAGAGTGCTAGTTCCCGGGCTGTTGAAGACCTGAACAACTGCCGTCATGGTGGGGACTGGACAGTATTAGTGGGACCAGACGGCGTCGGCCAAGCCTGTGGCTCGGGTTGAACACTGCTGCGGGACTCTTGTCTGCCTGAGGCCATCTCCCAGTTTAATGGCCTCTGCAACTGTCGCCGGCCATTGGACTCTGGTCGACCAAAAATTCACCACTGCCCCATCCGTCCATTAGAGTGGATCCCTCCCCAAAATGATTCCCCTCGAGGTTTCCTAACTTTCTCCCATGTGGTTTTAAGGGTTGTTCCTCGCCGTGGAGGAGGGTCTAAGGATGTGGGATACTCTAAGCTTGTTATGTCCGAGTTACTTATTTACGGGACATTACATCTGGTTGTGACATTTCATTTGTGTGTGAGTTATTTTGATCATTCTTGAGTCTGATTTAGATTTGTTTTTGTCCATACTGACCTTTGAGATATTCCTGTTGTGATATTGGGCGTTACAAAAATAAATCGATTGATTGATTTTGATTTTTCGAGATGAAAATGGTCTATTATCACTGATAATTTGGTTTGGTTTGTCATGCAAATGTTCTTTATACGAGCATTCATGTTGGAAATTTTGTTCGCAAATATATTATGACTCGGTTTATATAGGCCCATCCACAGCACAGGGCCTCACTCATTCCGTCTTAAGCCCCAATGGGCAACCCGCCCCCAGTCGGGAGAAGATTCACCCATAGGACCCCACTCACTTTGCAAAGGACCCAATGGACATCCCATCAGACCAACTAAGGGGAAGGTCTGTCCGCAGGGCCTCACACAGATTTCACCCAGTGAGGAAAATACATGGAGTAGAGGAGACAGAGACAGCAGTAAAAAATAAATAAGACGCAAAGAAAAAATAAAATAATAATAATTAGAGAGAAGATTCAAAAGATCTTCAAAAGCTCACATTTAACAGATGAACAGATCGGCTGACATCAGCGTCAGGCGCAGAAGTCAGGAATCTTGTTCCAGTTCCCCAGTTGTTTTCTCCAGTTGTACAAGAGTTCATGTGCTTTTTCCCACTAAGTTCCTGAGGCCCGCATGAACACAGGATTATAGTGGGCAGACATGGATAAAAACTATCTATAACAATGTTAGCAATGTTAGACTGTACAGCTTTACATTTAAATTGTAATCCTAGTGTCTCTCCGTCAGCTGGCTTTGGAGAATAACTATGTATCAGATGAGGTTAACAGCTCTGTGAATTGGACCTCCTTGTAAATGCGAGGCCTTCCTCTAGTAAAAAAAATCATCTTATTGCTCCGATTGTCTGTGAATCCATTTGAATAATGTAAAAAAAAGAAGTGAGTCGACAGTTGAGGTCTCTTGCTGCCGGGGAGATCCCAAACTGAATATATGAACACGAAGAAACAGCAGGCGCTCCCTCGACGCTCTCTGTTCTCCAAATACTGACAGTGTAAACACGGCACCAGCAGAGAACTAACGCAAACATGAAGTCACAAACTGGGAGTTCCACAAATCAATATCTGGCTTTAGTTTCCTGTGGCTCTTTAAAGGAGGAGTTTATATGCTCCTCCTGAGTCTAGAGTTTATCCCATCAATCTGAACATATAACCAGGATATAATCAGGTAGAGTCAGACTAGGGATGTTCTGTTTATTAAATGGTTGTTTTAATTGAAAACCTATTGAACATTCAGCCTGTACAGGTTGTATTCATGTGATATCACAACATTCTAAAGAGCCTATAGTTTAAATATCACGTATGGACTTATCAGGAGCTGAAAC
>OMNZ01092633.1:5319-18207 GCA_900303255.1 Lesueurigobius sanzi
ACGAGGTTTCATGAGCCCGTTTGGAGGGAGTGCACCTCCAGCTGATCCATGTCTTGCCTGCCCTAATTTACTTTTGTTTAGTAGCGACAGTAATGACAACTAATGACAACAGTAACAACATGATCACGCAAAAAACATGCACAAACAGCATTCCAAAGTAACGGCCATCGCGGGGAAACCAGATTCATGTTAACCTCCTGGCAAGGCGCTGCTTGGGTGGCTTGTACACTCTTTCATTCCCTTATCATTTTTTTCTTCTTCCTCCAGTTCAAAAGGTGGGACGCCGACAAAGCTTAGGACACCAATGGAAACCAAGCCACAAATAATGAAATCCTGCCGGTCCATTCTCACCACAAAAACCATACCCACCTGCCTTTGCGACCATCTTTTCACTCCTACGTTTTCTCATAACTCAAATGTTCAGAGAGAAAAATCCTTCCTTTCATTTCAAACTCTTTTTTTCCGTTCCTTTTGCCTTCTCCGGCCCTATCCACATGAAGAATATGTAATTACAGGAGAGCTCTCGCCGGATAGAAGCGGCCACAATGCGTTTTTGGAATAGCCATTCTGCGCTGGGAGCATTATCAGATTAACGGTCTACTTTTCTCTGCCTGGCTCGAGCGTTGATTCGGTTTCACTGTGGGTCGTTTTCTGCCCTAAAGTGGTCCCAGCCGTGCCAGGTTTCGTGCCATTGTGTGACGTGGGTGCAAGGGACAAAGTCAAGGGGGAGACTGGAGATAAGAAAAGATCCCATGTGGTGTTATGTGGTTGTGATTGGAAATGTAAACCAGAACAAAAGACTTAAAGCCAGGTCCAAATTAGGTCTATCCTTGATACAAGGTGATTAAAACCAGGTCTAACACTAGAAGTCTCTAAACATGTCTAAATGGTGCTTGCTTTAAACGATATGTGACTTGGGCTGGGCACCGTTAAATGATACCCATATGATATCGGGGGGAAAAGAATAAAGTAAAGAAGATGGAAATGTATTGTCTTTTCACCCCCAAAATTATCTTCCATACAACTAAATTACATTTAAAGTAAATTAAATTAAAAGTACATTTCTGATTCATACCAGCCTACTTTAATATTTTATATTTATATGTTTTGTATGCATGAAAACATATTCTGCTTTTTCTACTAATTACTCTTAACTCCAACTGTTCTTAATATGTGAGCTACTGTTCTTAATACAGTATGTGAGCTACTGTGACAATGCAATTTCACTTTGGATCAATAGTTTATTCAGGTAAAAAAAAAAGTCATATTTTTATTGGTTTTGAATGACAAACCATTCTGTAAGATATTGAAAAAAAATTAAAATAAATTGTATATACAGTATATAATACTCACGGACAGGCACATGCGCATGGTGTGTGTGCGGACCTGGGCATACTGTAGATAATATACCTATTACGCATACAAATATACATTTTGTATGTAACCTGCCACTGGAAAGGTATTTTGGAAATGAAATGTGTTCCCCATGTCTTGATTATATTGTATATTATTTTTTTTGTTCAATGAATGGTATTGTACCTATTTGAAATTAGAAATTTTACAATGTAGCATAATATTGCTATACTTAAGTGGAAATAGCAATACGGAAGTGGGTAGGAGGCACTTTGTTTTTTTTTTGTTTATTATCTGCTGAACATTGTGAAACTCTCAAATAAAGCTGCTCAAATAAAAGGTGAATGAATGAGTGCAAAATATATTTCAAAACAAGTGGCTGGCTAAACAGGTCTGAACACCAAAAGAACAAACTGAAATAGACTGAAGTGGGTCTAAACTCAGAATAAACCACATCTACTGCAGGGGTAAGTGCAGAATTCCTTGTTTCCTTGCAAGTTTTGGATTCAGAATGGCCAGGCGTTTGGTGTGCTCTAGGCCTAATGTTTTTAAAAGCTTGTGGAATGATAATGATAGGATATTATGTGGGTTAGGAGGAGAATTGGAAGGGAGTATCTTTTCCAAAGCGCAGGATATTTCCTTCGACCGTCCACTCACCAGCCGATCACACACACAAAAGAAAAGAAAAAAAGAATCACCATGACGAGTGCCCAATGAATGATGATGCCTGTACAGCAAGGAGTACTTATCTAGGATTTAGCCTAGTGTACATGTTTTGGGTTGATAGGGAGAGCATGCAAACTCATAAGGTCAGCAAATTGATGTGTTGTTGAGTGTGTGTTCCTTGCCTCATTAAGCAGAGATATTTCTGTCTGGGTCTAGACTCAAACATATGATGCCTTTATAACGGGTGATATAGCTTTTACTTGATTTACTTTGGCCTAGCTCACAATTTGGATTTTTTTCAGGGTGAAATAAGTGTTAATAGGGTGATTGGAGGGTCTGTCATCTCACCCTGCTGTCTTTAGTCACCCTTGCAATCTTCTCTGCCACAGACCCGGAGACATCTCATGGCTCTGTTATCGTTCTCACGGTAAGATTCAAGATTCAAGATTCAAGATTATTTAATAATGACTTGTAATGACTTGCTTTACACTCCAATACAGACTGTAAGACCATCTCAGGCAAAACTCCCTGCCATCTCTGCTCGCTGTTTTTGGATCGCATTTCTGAGGTTTATATCATGGCGTAGCCAGCAAAAAAGAGAAACTTTTGTTCAAGGACGAGAGGATAGAATATGCGAGTCAGGCGGGAACAGTGCTCACATACAGGTCAACCAGCGAAAGTTCAAAGACAATGATGCAATGGAGCATCACAGTCCTGCCCATCGCAGCTGCTGCCGGAAAATTAATATCAAATGTTTATAATAATAAATTAAATTTACATCCAAAACGTCGTAAACCAAAAAGTTGTAAAAGCATTTTGCAGTGTTTTCAAGTATTTGGTATTTTCTTGCTTGTAATATATCTGCGCTATGGCTAACAGTTAGCACGTAGCTGATTAGCCTCCATCGTGCTTTTAAACTTTTACAATTTGAATTTTTCGAAAAGTCTATGGAGATTTTGAATGGGATTTTTACTTACTGGAACCAGAGCACGGATAAGGGTGGGACAGTATGTGCCACAGTTGTATTATGACTTTTGAGTGACTGTTGGCTCTCCTAATTTATCAACAATAGCTAGCAGATGAATCGCTGTTAGATGGTCCATTGTTGTAGGTTGTGAGAAATTAGCAACTGTTGTTACTTTAGGACAAGTGAGAGATTGTCAGGTTAAAACATCAGAACTAGTCTCCTCTGTTTATTCTTGACTAGAGACGACTCGCGAAGTTCTACCGCCAGAAAAACACTGTTTGAGGCAAGACTAAGGCGGGATAAACTCTCATAACAGCCTATCAAAACAAACTACAAAGCGGCCTCAGTCAGCCGCTGTGAATGGCATGATTCTTTACAGTGACTTAACATCCGTTCAAGTGCGTCTGCCGTTCGGTGCCACTTTCTTTCTGTTTGAAAAATGTGGGTTCGTCAGGCTATAAACGATGCATTTGTGTGACATTAAACAGAGGTCGACAACTTTCACGGAAAATGACGACTTACTGTATGTTTGAATGTTCCAACTACGCTACAGTAGTTCTATTTTCTCCGAACGTAGCTGTGTGAGGAGTAGGAAGGTTTGCTATTTTCGCCTACAGGGGCAGCACCAAGGGACAGTTTCCTCGTGCCTTAAACTTAAACACAGAATTATGATGAACTGATCACAATATCTGTTTAATCATGGTATCACGTGAATGGTCCTTAAATAATAAATTGTCCAGTAATAATGTATTGGGTGAAAAAGAATCTTTAACAGAGCAATGCCAGACTTCCTCAGTGTATAATATATTGAGCTAAATGTGTCCTTTTAGGAAGCCCACCCTGAGGCTATTCTAAAGGCCCAGGCACACAGCTAAATGAGTTAACTTTGTAGCGGGGACAATGTTCGCCGTAGACTCTGTAGAAGCTCAGAAAAAATATTGTGTCAAATTAAAACAGACTTCAAATTTGTCTCGTCCCTTGAAAGCGCCACAGTGACTGCATGACAAACCTTTGAATACACTGCTTGAATTCCAACTACCTCTCCCCCAGTGTCGCACATGTGCCGAGTACAGAGCCCCGCGCAATTGGGAGCACTTGTGCGTATCTCTGTCTGACAACGGCGCGTCAAGCCCGGAGGCATTAGCCCATTACAGTCGACTGGAGCACATGTGAAAATGATATCAGCGACCAGCGCGGGAACACGGACACAAAGAGAATCATAGAGTCCTTTGTCAGAGAGACAGGGGCCGAATTGGAGAGGCTCTTAGCAAAGGCCTGATGACAGTGGTCTGGGCTAACCCTTCAGTTTTGGCAGCGGTGGTCAAAAATGATAGGGTTAAGCCTGTACTAAGTACAGCAGCTAGACCTGGCAAAAGAAGAGGGCCAAATAAGGATTAGTGTGTCAAAACCTGATAATCAGAACTAACTCATGGCAAAACCAAGACTAAACCAGGTACACAGGCCTGATACTAGGTCCAGGACTAAGCCAGATCTAAAATAGGGCTGATCCAGGATGAAAGACTAAAACAGAACAATCCGGATGTATATGGTACCTAAAGAGACTATGTTTTGTTTTGGGCTAAAGAAGACAGAAAACCAGCAAAGTTATTTCAAGGCAGTTTCAAGCAGTGGGTTTCCAGAAATGAGCGACTTAAACTAAGCGGAACTAGGTTGAAACAGTCTTAAACTTGAATAACACAGTCATATGGACACAAAGAAAGTCCCTTGTGACAGATATGAATGTGACAAGCCATAAGCCTGGAGAGGCATGGGATACTACTGAGGTTAATAGCAATAGCATAACACAAGCCACAGCGGGATAGAAGAATTCATGCAGTATGGTCAAGCAGTTGGCGATGATGGCTCCCTAGGGTGTTGTGGCATCACAGATGTCGCAGAGTATGTCATCATGTACAGTATGTACAGCTGTCATGTCTCATTCCATGCCAGTCCAAGCAGGGACTAAAGCTAGTAGTGCTTGATTTCATTACTTGTGCAAAAGTACAGACACTCCTGGTCAAATATTACTCTAAAAGGTCCAAGTTGCTAAGTCTAAAGCTTCTTCTTTGTAATGAGTCTGTCTTAGCGCCACCTACTGTTCTGGAGTGTGCAATATAAGGCTTTTTTAAACAAATTATGTTGTCAAAATATATGTTTTTGATCAATTATTTCTCAGTATTCACCCAGCCAGTGATGATGTCTGCCTTGGGTGCCGCTTCACACAGGTGCCACCCAGTGGGATCTCATGTATGTCGGCTATCTCCAAGGATTAGCTTCCACACGCAGGTAGTGCATTGAAGCCAATCATGTTTTCTCGTAGAGTTCCTATTACGTGTGCTCACCGGGAGGACACAGACCGTGACAAAAACACACAATTCAGGAGAAAATTGAAAAACGCATGCAAGAGGTTCTTTACCAAGCGGAAACATATGTATATATATATAGTTAAAACAGCACTTGAAGAAAACAGGTTGTTCGATGGAATAAATCTACATAACAATCACATATGTAGCAGGCAGCCTCGAGAAGGGACAACAGAAAAAGTGTCGTCATGGTGATTTGACATAAGCAAGGAAAGGAATCAGAGTATTTATGTAAGGGATAATGTATGCAACGCAGGTCATTATCGGGAAAATACTGTAAGTACCGACAGAGTGAACCGGACCCTGACACGGAGAGGTCTTGTTTCGCCCTGAAGGTACTTATTTTCCCGATAATGACCTGCGTTCTGATACATTATCCTGCTTATTATACGGCTACTTGCCAACTGAACACACACAAAATAAACTTCATACAGTCCGAAAGGTTTATTTAATGACTTCCGCTGCAAATAAAATAGTTCCCAAAATTGTGGCCGTTGCTTGGCAACATTTGTTGGGATTTAAGGGATTTTATGATTTCACATAAAAATAAGGCATGTGTAAAAATGGCCAAAATTGTCAATATGTTCAGCAATGAAATAATGGATAAAGCCTGATTTAAATGTATGGCTTTATTTTGTTGATATGCAAGGATATTGCGCAGAGGGAATTTTGTATATGTTTTATTTGTTGATTTGGTTGGTACAGTGCATAATGAACACACATTAGAACCATGCATGTAAACACGCCACTCCGGTTTGTAGCCATGGGCTAATTTTTATACATAGTTCTCTTCTCACACTCACACTCTTATTCATCCTGTACATTTTTTTTTATGTTTCATGTTTAGGGAAAGGGGGGGAAAGGGAATGTTATTTGTATAGCGCTTTTCATATGACAGTCACACCCAAAGCGCTTCACACATGAAAGGGAGGGAGGCTCATTCACTCCATGCTGATGTTTAGGTTTTGAATAAACTAGTTTTAGTGAATAACTCTGAAAAGAAAAAAGAAAAAAGTGGGGTTCAAAACTCAATAAATCAGGCTAGGAATTAAATATTGAAAAATCCCTCTGAACAAACCTCCAAAATATTGTCATGCACAAGACTAGAACGCTTGATGGCTGTAGGAGCTACTAAAGTGGAGATGTTGTTGAAAGACTAAGAAAAAAGCCTTTTGAGAAAACGGCCTTTTAAGTTACAATATTCTGTGGAGAAATGTTAAACTTAAAACACGTTATTGTGAAGACGTGGCAATTTATGTGTTTCCAATATACAGCATGTTAAGACATTAAATATTCCTCCCCTATTCTTCAAGCTTGGTGCCGATACCCTAGAGAGTACAGTATTTTTGGCTATCCAACGCTGCCACAGTCCAAAGACGTCCCATGTGCCCAAAGCTCATAACATGCTCTCGCCGCAGCTGTGCCCTCCTTTTAGCCGTCGTTAACATTAGCATTTCCATATCTCATCTACAGATAATACAGCGTGCTAGGCAAGATAAGAGGTTGTTAAGTCACTAATCGAGGTTGCACCATAGGGATGCCAATGCCGTAGTACTTGTGCCATCGGGCTAATTGATGCCAATCGATATTTCACACAACTAGCCAACTACACCCGCATAAATAAGGTCGTCCCACCAACAAATGTCCCCGAGGTGCGATGCTAATTTTCCCATTAGCGCTTTGACGGCTCCCGACGGCACTGTCCTGGACGCATGGCTGTTGATGAGGCAGGATGCATGATGGGTAAATTACAATGATGCACTGGCTTCGACCCAAAGGGAGATGAGTCAAGGAACGGGTTGATTGAGGTACTACTCAGTGCTTTTTCCACATACTATTTTCTATCATTGCTTTAGTTGTGCCCAAACTCATTACCGACTTCACTAACACTTTTCTAACATCCACAGGAATGAGCACGTTTCACAACTTTCAGGGTCACTTTTCAGAAGGACTATCACATTAGTGCTTACAAACTAAAGTGTATAAAAGTCTTTTACGCTCAGTTATTCAGTGCTGAAGAAGTATTCTCATGAAATACTTTTTTGTTAACTAAATGATTAGGGTCAATGCGTCTTTCTTCTACTTGACTAAAATGTATTGAAAATAACATTGTTCTTACTTAAGTATTTTGCCATCTCTACACACTTCTGTTTGTTGGGGATTAGAGGATGATAGCGTCAAGGGGGATCAGTAGAGAGATTTGGGGATAAGAATTTCCTAAAAGATAATCCCTGGGCTGGCTGTGTGGGTATGGTAAGTTAGGAAAAAAAAGTGCCTTATTATTCATGGATTTGCCATGTTTGGTTTAGTCAGAACCGGTCATCACAAAAGAAAGTTCCAAAGAAATAAAAGGGGGATTGTCTTAGAACATCTGAATTGAGTAGTAGCATTTTCAAACTTTTGCTGTAGACATTCATTTGAAGAAAAAAATTAGCCATTGCAAGTTTTTTATCATTTTATGTTTTCAGATGCATAAAAATGAATGCATATTTTTGGCAATAAAGTCTATATAATGGACAGTGTCTTGTTTGTCGCCACATGGATAAATGTTGGTATTTGTGAATGGATATGTGAGGGAAACACGGCGGAGTGCGGTGATGTTGACCTTCCTGATAAAGTCAGCAAAATGCCATAAAATACTCTAAAGGCTGAGTTTGACCTATTTTTAACTTTGACATTAAAACTAAGATGTTAAAGAGCAAGAACTAGACAAAAATCTCCTCACCTGCCATGTCTTTCCTTAAAAACAAAGTGAATACACTAACACTAAAAAAGAGAAGCAGAACAGTGACCTTTTTAGTGAAAATAAACAGTTTGTGAGTCTCTGTGGAGGATAATAAGTTGTGATGTGAATTATCTCTGGACAAAAACACACTTACAGAATGAGAATACACTTAGTTGGATCAGCCAGTTTTTGTCAGTCATAGCAAAGACTCAGAAAACTTACAAAGCAATCCCAAAGACATGGAGTTCATTTTTGCAAATATTGCCCAGCTCAAAGAACTACATGTCAATAGTCAAAAATGACACGATTTAAAAGTGCTAGAATCGAGCCCAGTTTTAAAACATTAACCCAGCTCCCATCCTCTCGTCTCAGCCTTGACTCGTCCTCCTCTCAGCCTTGAGCGAACTCGTTACTTCAGAACAAATTGCTGTTAAATATCTGCGCGGCTGCATTTCTCCGTGGTGGAACTCGGGAGTGCGTCTGTGTTGCTAAGCTTAATTAATTTGAGAGACCTTCAAGGACTAATGGTAGCTCACTAAAAACAACAGCTTGTCTGCCGTAATTATCCATCGTTCTACACCGCCAGGTTCGGTGTATGGACTTGTAAAAACTGCAGCTGAGAAATGTTGACGTTTTTGTGGTATTGGTAAGTACTTCTAAAGAGAATGAGGTCATTGGGACACTGGCAGCCTTGGCGAGGATGTGGGGAGGAACAGAAGCCAGACTGCCCCCACCCAGAGAGCTCCAACATGGGTAAGTACCGGGCTGGAGCAGCTCAATATGACTTCTTTGTTTCTTGGCAAATTTGCAAACTCTATTAAAAGGGATTTATGGGGAAACGCAGTGGAAAAGGCAGTCTCCATTTGATGAATAACACACAAGACATGTTGAATCAAACAATGTTGTATGGTAGGGGATTCAGTGAGAACAGGAAATGCACCTTGTCCAATAGTAAAAACGCATGAAGCTGGATAGGATATGATTATGCTATAACATATTTTACTCATAGCCTATCTCTAGTTTGTGGTGTTATGGTAATAAATGCATAAATACAGAACCTTTCGGTGCCCATAATTATTATGATTGGCCTGGCAACATGAGCAGACTTTCTCTAAAGACTAGAGTAGTGCCCTTGGGCCAAACACTTCACCTACTGTGAATGTAGTGTGAGTAAATGATTGGTGGTGGCTCACTTTAGGCAGTCTATCACAGGACAGCTGTGGCTACAATAGTAGCTCATGACCACGTTTGGATTGAATGACAATGACTGTTGGAACAATAGATACAACCGTGCCGGGTTGCATCTGTTGGTCGGGGTGTTGGTGCTATTCTTGCTCTGCCCAGTGTCCATGAGCACGAGTCACAGTGCATGGATGCTTGTCACATTGCAGAGGGGTGTCTCCAGTAAAATATCCTTTTTCCAGCTACACCAGCTTTTTGGATGCATTAACCATGTTACAATATTTTCTCATCAAAACACACATGGAGTGTTCCTGAATATTTTGGTCTGTCTTTCCTCTTAAAAAGCTCATGTAGTCCCTGCTCCTCAGTGTTCATTAAAAGTCCATTCAGCTTCATTGGACAGGTGGGTAGACTGATAGAAGTGAGGCTGCCAATCTGCGGGAAAGGAGCCAGGATTAGAACCCCTGACCTTCCGACCATGAGATGACCCACGTCTACCCAGTACTGAAATGACCCGCTCTACAACTTAGGGACCTTAAGCAACTTATTTATTTTTAGCTTGTCCCAAATGG
Organism: Lesueurigobius sanzi; assembly: GCA_900303255.1. Taxonomy (NCBI): domain Eukaryota; kingdom Metazoa; phylum Chordata; class Actinopteri; order Gobiiformes; family Gobiidae; genus Lesueurigobius; species Lesueurigobius sanzi. Next base: position 15,148 of record OMNZ01092633.1, read on the forward strand.
TTTGAGCATTTTGTACTCCATTTCAGGTATTTTCTAGGCACTTCATTCCTAATTCATACAATTAAATGAATAAATTGCTTAGATCTCTCTTCAATAGACCACATCAAAATCCAAACACTACTATTGTCAATTGCATAACCAAGGAAAACAAAAAGAGGCCTGGTGTAGCCACAGACTAGAGCAGGGAGCAGAACACAGCACGACCTCCTGACTCCGAGGAGGAAGAAAGCCATCACATTGCATCAGAAGCTCTCCTCTTTCATCAGCTGGAACACAACTCTTCCTCTCATGACGTAACAGTTATCTTTGGTGGGGCTGCACATGCCTCCGAGTAAACTTCAAACAGGGTCAGTCCCATTATGATGTCATCAGAGTGAGACACAAGGCAAAGACATGACAGTGAGCTGAGGGTGTGATTTAAAGGGTGATAGAGGGGAGAATTAATGTAGTTAAGTTAGATTATGTAGACAAAAAAATTAGCTTATTCACACGGCCTATGTTTTGCAGAAATATTCACAAATTACAAACTTGATTTGTTCAGGCAGCAATTGTTTGTCTTTGATTAATCTGTGTTATTCATCTAAGGCCATGTGTTCTGTGCTATTCATCTAAGGCCTTGATGATCAAAATCCTAAAACCTCAAAAACAAAACACTGGGAGAAAGCGCTCTCACAATAACACTGCTTTACAAATTCCCACTGATTGAAATTGCAAATTACCATAAATCTATATAGACCAGTATTGGGGGAATAGGGGATTGCATGTTATGAATATGCAAGTTTTAGTTTTTGTTGCAAACATGATTGTTGGAATGAAAGAATAATGAAAATCAAATAGAAATGCCTTTTTAACGATTCCCAAAACATAATATCCTATTGAACTCAACTCAATATTCAACTGAATTATTTTTGGTGTGAGTCGGTCTATCCTTGAAACTGTGTACAAGAGCCTTGTGGAGAGCATCCTCACTTTTAACATGCTGATGTGGTTTGGCAACCTCAGCATGATGAATCACAATAAACTCCAGAGGATCGTGAACCAGAGCTCGAAGATCATTGGGCAGCGACAAAGATCTACGAGCTGTTTGTACGAGGAGCGCTTGGGAAGGAAGGCTGAGCGCATCATCAACAATGCTTCCCATCTGCAAAACTGCGAGTTCGAACTACTGTTGTCAGGACAGAGATAACGAGTCATATCAGCAAAGAAAAACATTTTTAAGAACTCCTTTGTGCCCAGAGCAGTGAAGGTGTCGAACGCTTTGAATATTTGAGAGAAGTCTTGGTGTTGTCTTTTGGCCTGATGAGGCCTTGTTGGATTGTTGCCCACACTTTGTTCTAATGTTTGGTGTCGAATTGTACAGGAAATATAGTGCCATATGCTGGATGTGTGTTTTTATGTGTTTTAAAGGTGAAACCAAAGACAAATTTCCACCTTGGCGGACAATACAGTTTTCATATTCGTATTTCTACCAGTCCTGTAGATTTGACCACTGCAAACATTATTCAACATGTTTGTAATGCATGTGATTGTTGTATTAGTTTAGCAGGTCATACTTCAGTTTGCTATCAAATGGTAATACTAAAAAATGTGTTCAAAATGTGTGCTGTGACCTGAATCTCAATTGTCAAACAAATGTTAAATCTCATTACAATTGCAATACTTTGGGCATTCGAGTTGATCCACCTTTAAAGACTTCCTTCACAATAACGTTTCCCTACCCTCCATGTCAGTCAAAAATATACATAGTATCCACAGTCCTTACAAAAATAGGTTCAGGCAACTGCCACATGTGAGGGCTAAGCTGGTTTTCATGGATAAATAAAAAGCCAAAGATGAAAATAGAATCAAGGATTAGCAGTGGAAAGAAAGAGCCACTAGACCACGTTTTTCAAAAGGCAAAATCAAATTAATACGCTGTTGTTTTTAGTTATATCGTTCTTGGTAGATTTGTGTGAAATACAAATGGAGGGAAGTAATGCAATAATTTCTTTCATTGCTAATCCCCTGTGTTTTGAGGCGTCTCTGGCCCTATCTCGCAATTAGCCTCAATCCTCTCCAGGGATTGAGACGATCTAAATCCACTCCCAAAACAATATGTTGATAACTAATTCTTGCACATTTAGTCAAAACCAAATAAAGCTTGGTATAGCACAGGTAACTTATAAATGTAAGCATAACTGGGGTAATTGAAGAAAAATCTGAGTAGCCTGGCACACAAGCCTGCCTTCCTCCATGTATTACATACCTGGGAAGACAATCTGAGAGTCCGCAGTTGAGGCAGCAGCTCAAATCGAGACTTGAGGAGGGACTAACAAGCCCAGAGGAAACCAATCAGAGAAACACGGGTGTGGCGTGAATGCTCAGCGGCCAGGCAGCGTAGATGTCTTTTCTAAACAGAAAAGCCTTCAGTGTAGAACAATTCCAGCTCATTGAAAACGGAAGATATGTCGTTGTCAGTGTTGGGGAGAATACTTTGAAATTGTATTCAGTTACAGAATACTGAATACTTGTCTAAAAATGTATTTTGTAACGTATTCAGTTACTTTGCCCAATCAGTGTACTGTATTCTGAATACTTAGAATACTCTCTCTCTCCTTCCTCTCTCTTTCTCTCATTCCTCTCCCTATCTCTTTCCACTCTTTCTGTCTCTCTCCTTCCTCTCTCTTCTTTTTCTCTCTCTCCTTCCACTCTCCCCCTTTCCTTCCTCTTTCTCTCCTTCCTCTCCCTCTCTCGCCTTCCCTCTCTCTGTCTCTCTCCTTCCTCTCTCTTTCTCCCTCACTCTCTCTCTTCTTTCTCTCTCATTCCTCTCTCCCTCTCTCTCCTTCCTCTCTCTCTCTCTGTATTCCTTTGGTATTTGAAAAGTAACTGTATTTGAAATACCCTCAAATGAGAGAGTATTTGTGCCTGAATACAGTTAGAGTATTCTGAATACGTATTTTAAATACATGTATTTAGTTACTCCCCAACACTGGTGACCTTTACAAAAGTGCATATACACACAGTCTGTAGCTTACATCCGGGACTGCTGCAGTTTACTTTTGCCCAGACGCTTGTTCTCTG
>OMNZ01092639.1:0-10109 GCA_900303255.1 Lesueurigobius sanzi
CAAAGACCAGACAGCCACGCATCGCCTCATCTAAGCCCAGGTTAGAACATATGTATGCATGTAAAAGCGCTGAACTATTCCTTTTAAATGTCATTAAAAGCATTAAATAGAATTCAACCTGGCATTAAATCAAACATTCTTGGAAAATAAAGACATTGTTCAACTAGTTTTACTGCAGAAGTTTGGGAAAAATAGTGTCTATACTGCTGTTTGGAAAGAAGTTATACACTATTTCTGTTTTAAAGTTGTCAGTTGTATCAAAATTTGTATTGAATATGGGAATTAATATTAAATACGCACCAATTTGTGGCATTTCTGGCATTAAAAATGTAGAAATTGGGCATTAAAATGGCATTAAAAAGCATTAAATTTGACTTGCTGCTACCGTCATAAACCCTGTTCTCATGTTAAATGTTTATCATTGCAGATCTTTGAGATGATGGATGCCAAAGCTCGTCAAGACTGCATCAAAGAAATAGATTTACTAAAGGTAAATCTCGACTTTAACACTCTTAAATATTACATGTATTAAATGTGCTTCTCTGTACTTCCCCTTCAAGCAACTGAATCATCCAAATGTGATCAAATACCTGGACTCGTTTATTGAAGACAATGAACTCAACATTGTACTGGAGTTGGCTGATGCCGGTGATCTGTCCCAGATGATTAAGGTTAGCAGTGTGAGCCTTTATGTTACACCAATCCAAAATGTATTTCTGACTTGCCATATGGGAAATCATCAGTATTTCAAGAAGAAGCGGCGGCTGATTCCAGAGAGGACCATATGGAAATATTTTGTACAGCTCTGCAGCGCTCTGGAGCACATGCATTCACGAAGAGTCATGCACAGAGGTAATGTCTCTTATATTTCTACTAAACTTTCTACACAACTCTGCGTACGACTAGGGCGGGGTATACCGTACCTGCACTTTTTTCGATAGCTATACTAAATTATTTGTTATCTACACAAAAAAGTAAATATGAAGCGTTCATTTGCAAAAAACAGATAATTGCCATTGACAAAAATCAACTCGTGCTTGTAATTTTCTCTTTGTTCTAGGTGTATTTTTAATGTCCAGATCTATTTGAGTGAATCTGAAATATGAAGACACTTGTTATGGATCAAATTGATTCAACTTTACTTTTACTGGTGTCCCCTGTACAGCACAGTAATCAATGTCTAAAACTATATTGCTAAACATTCAAAACAGAGATATCTGTTTTTGCAAATTAACTCTTCATATCTAGATAAGTTTAAATGACCCAAATTCATCTTATTTCTCTAAATTTAAGCGGTTTTGACGAGTTAAAACTTAGTCGCTCATTTGACCTGATTCTAACCACTTGTTAGAATGTGATAGAAAGGTGTTTTTGACTTGTTTCAATAGATTTCTACTTAATTTCCTTTTTAAATTTGTTTGTCAATGGGGTAAGAAAATGACAAAAAAATGCATGAAAAGGTCTAGTTCTTTTGGCAGTTTTATTTTCTTAATTCAAGTGAGATTATCTTAGAATCAGTAAAAAAATGTCATGAAATAAGACAAATAATGTAGATGACAGTAGTGAATATGTCTAATCTAGTCCAAACTGCTCTAATATTCTCAAATCAAGCCATTTATACTCTTTCTTTTAGTGTATTTATCATTTATTTTGGTACCTGTTTTCGGTACCAATTTACTTTTACTGGTAGTACCTTAATTATTTTTCGTTTAACGGTACCCAGCCCGACTTACTACTACAAATGCATATATAAAGCTCTCTAAGATGCTTTACATTGTATAGGTTGGTAAACTTGTATTCCTGTTCTAGAGTTTGATGATGTGATCATTTCAGTTGGAGGCCAATAGGCACCAATAGAACTCCACAAATGTGGGAACATGATCATGATAGAGATTGGATTCACAAACCAAACTCATGCACATGTTTTTAAATATTGAAATAAATCTATCCATTTTTGAGAAAATAATTACAGATTACATTGATCTTTGTGACAGTTTTTGTTCATGTGGATTGTTCCTGTAATTACAGAGATATTGGCCTTAAAGGAATAGGCCACTATTTTCCATACTGAGATATGTTCTTACCTGAGCTCAGACGAGTTGATGCGTACTGTACCTGTCTGGTCTTTGTGCGTGCCCTCAGTCCCGTAAACAGTTTACGTTATGTTGTTAGCATTAGCCTCTGCTAGCATATTCCTATGGGGAAAAACGGGGGGGGATATTAGAAGCCGCCAAACTCTTCCACGTTTTCCGTATTTAAATACGGTTATGTAGATAATTACACGATCCAAGTTTAGTTACACAAAATTAAACCTATCGATTTTAAGCTGATTTAATTTTGTGTAACTATACTTGGATGGTGTAACTACTCACATAACTGTATTTAAATAGGGAAAACGTGGAAGAGTTTGGTGGCTTCTAACTTAAACCCTGTTTTTTCCCCATAGCATTAGCCTCTGCTAGCGTATTCCTAACAACATCTTCAGTCTATTTACGGTACTGAGGGCACGTACAAAGACCAGGCAGGTATGCATCAACTCGTCTAAGTTCAGGTAAGAACATATCTCAGTATGGAAAATAGTGGCCTATTCCTTTAAACCAGGTCGAGACATCAGCATTTTGACAGTCACCACCATAGAGTTCCTACCTGCCTACCACATGCCTCTTCATTCTCTCCATACTCACTCACTCACTCCAGATTCTGTTTCTCTGTATTAAATTTTATTGCTCATCTCAGTGATGTGCATGTGTTGTGTTTCAGATATCAAGCCAGCCAACGTGTTTATAACAGCCACCGGAGAGGTGAAGCTGGGAGATCTTGGATTAGGACGCTTTTTTAGCTCTAAAACCACTGCGGCTCACTCCTTGGGTAAAAAACTAAAAAACTCATTCAGTTTATTGCTTGAGTATGTTACTTAAAAGTTCTAATCGTTGTTAAAAGATATAAATTCTCTTTGTGTTTTGGGCCAGTGGGAACACCATACTACATGTCACCAGAGAGAATCCATGAAAATGGATATAATTTTAAGTCGGATATCTGGTCTTTGGGATGTCTTCTGTATGAGGTAGGTTTATAAGAAACTACTCCTCTTTGAGCTTTTGTCTTTTGAAACATTTGAATGTGGTAGAAATATCACTGTTGTCCAGAAAATATTGTCAACTGAAGAGACTGGTCTTAATGTTGAAAAGTGTTTTAGGAGAACAGCACTTAGGTTTGTGCGAAGAGGCAAATGTTTTTCTGTTGACTTTTCATGGAGGATCATGTGACCCACATGCTTCTTTAGTGGGTTGTTAGTGGGTTGTGCATATGGCATGGTCTGATGAATTTAACCCTTCAAATATTATTTAAACTGACTTTCTGTACATGAACCTATGTACAGGAATTAATGCCATTTGGACATGATCAATCTGTCAAATTTGAAATGCTATTTTTCTATGTAAAATGCAGCAGTTGGTTTGGGTTAACTTAGGCTGTTAAAGTGTTTGTTTGTATGTATCCATTTAAAGCTCTCTGTTACACAATGTAATTAATACAACATTAAAGTTCCTTTTACTTCCTGTCACACCTCTGGTTTCTAATATACGCCATCAGAGCTGTAATAGTTGTTGAATGTCTTCATTTCCCCAATGTGTTTCTTTTCCAGATGGCAGCTCTACAGAGTCCTTTTTATGGCGATAAGATGAATCTCCTGTCCCTCTGCCAGAAGATTGAACAGTGTGATTATCCTCCTCTCCCAGCCGATCACTACTCTGAAAAGGTCTGTACAAACATGGGACCCTTTTCAAGCTAAAACGGTGGTCTCAAATGAGTGGCCTCTGGGTCAATTGTCGATATATTGTGGCCCCCTTCTTAATATCAAAGTTTAATGAGGCCCGCGGTTGTGAGTTTTTGATATGGGCATTGTCCAAGTGGCAGCATGAGAGGGAGAGAGAAAGCTGCAGACCGAAGCCGCTGCAGATTGACAACCGCAGATACATGGCCCTTACATCACAAACTAATGTGGATGGTGGACCATGTGGATCTGTTTAGATTCAGGTTCAAGATTAGTTGTCATTGTCACAGAAAACAACAAAATTATATTTGGAGCATCAACACTGTAGTTTGATATAAAAGTGCAACAGGTGCATAACCCCAAAAGACCCCCGTAAGTAACCCAGCTTAACCGTTAGCTCAGTATGACATCAGTGCAACATAGTAGTAACAACTGTTATATCAGACATAAAGTGCAGAACGCACCTGCTGGCACAGTTGTAAAAGTTCACCATCAGGAGTCTGGGGATGTAAGTGCACCTCAGCATCCTCCGGTAGTAGAGGCGTTGTTGGGCCTTCTCCACAGCTGAGGCAATGTGAGTGTCCCGGGATAGGTCCTCCGTCACAATCACACCCAGGAATTAAAAACTGCTCACCCTCTCCACCACCTCTGAGCCGCTGGAGAGAAGTCTGTGGTTGTTTTTCCCCTTTCTGCAGAGGTCCGCAATAATTTTTTTGATGTTTAAAGAGGGTCTAAATGGGCGTGCCAGAGCCTTACTCCACCCACACCAAAAATTTCATCTGCTGTGAAAGAGGCGTGCTCGCTAATCCAACTCCCTACGGGGGAGGAGCCACAGTGATACCACAGCGTTAGAGGGTGATGAGGCGTGGCAGAGCTGATGACGTACGACAGCACAACTTCTACCTCCTCAGCTAACCGCGAAATTCAAATGGAATAGATACAGTTGACGAGTTAAACCTCTAGAGGGCGTTAGCCACTCGGTTTTAGGCATAAAGGACACTTTTGAGCAAGTTTGCACTAAAATGTCAAAATATTAACTGGAACATGTAGACAATTCTATTACACACCCATTTAAAAAGTTGGCTTGGTGTTTAGTTGCTCTTTAAGACCAGGTTATTGTCATAAGCCCATGACGCCAGTTGTTGCACCTCATTCCTGTAATCCATCTCATTGCCGTTGGTGATGAGTCAGAGAACTGTGGTGTCATCTGCAAACTTGTGTGATTTGTTAGGAAGTTCACAATCCAGTTGCACAGGGTGCTGTTAAGGTTCACTCATGGTTAGTGGTTGCGTGAAGCCATTTATTGTCAAAAAACCTGTTTGTTTACGCTTTTCAAATAGAAACGATGAATAGTTTCTTTCAGTATTACTACCTGAGGGTCTTGGTGAGGGATTGTTGCATAATAGTCAGTCACTGATTCATTGTTTCATTATGGTTCACAGCTGAGAGACCTGGTGGGCATGTGCATCAACCCAGACCCCGATCAGAGACCAGACATCGTCTTTGTGCTGCAGTTCGCCAAACAGATGCACGTGTGGACCTCAAGCACCTGAGCAGCACAAGTGTTAAGTGAAAAATGACTGGACATAAGCCGTGTCTGCCTCTACAGAACCTTTGTCATTCTTCAGAGCTCAGGTCACACCTTGTAGACTGTACAGCTACTGCAGCTCTGTCATGGAGAATCTGAGATGCTGAAGGTCAAACCCACCTTGTCCATCACTGGCGGGTTAATGTATGCCCTTTTTCATTTAGGAATGAATAAAGATGTGCTTGATGTCAGGTTTGTGTATTTGTTTTTGGCACAACTCCATGAGAATAGCATTCCACGTCCAGAGTAAAATAAGAAGACGAGATCCCATGAAAGACATCAAGAGGCTCGTGCTTCATTCACAAGGACCTTCTGCACTGCAGTTGTGACATGAAGATAAAGACTTTTCAAATGTGATGTATAAACAGAAGCAATCAGTTGGAACAAACTGTTGTTGAATTAAGAAGCATATCATGGTTATGTTCAAGGTTTTAAAATGCAGTGTTATGCTTGATTGAATCTGTATTTCATGTGCCTCTGTAGACTTCAGTCACTGTGAAACATGCCTCGTTAACAAGATGCTGTGAAATACTGTTTTATCAGCTATGTTTATTCTGTTAACAGATGCAAACTTGTAGAAATTGCTTTATCAACCACTGTGTGTACTTAACTGAATAGTGCCTCAACTTGCATTTTAGCTGTAAACTTAAGTGCCACATTAAATCAAATCTTGTGGAATCTTTCTTTGCGTATTAATAGGACAGATCTAGAGCGTTCATTCTTCAGGCAAAGGTCCCAAACTGAGATGAACTGGAGGGATCAAATTGTGTTTCTAACTCTGCAGCATATTGTATGATCGTTCGATGAAATGTGATCCTGTAAATGTAACGGGTTTAGGAGGAAATTCAAGATCGAATGCCCCCCTCTACCTGGTTGAATGAAGACCCCTGCTTAAGGTCAATGTCATCAACTTGTAAACTGAAATAAACACATGCAAACAGCTTATTTTATACAACTGGACGCTTTTATTGCAACACAAAATGTATTTTAAGAAATGACTGATTAACTTTTGCCAAACTAGTAACTGTTTAGGAAGTGTCCATGGTCTGAATGCTTTCTTCAACCACCTCCAGATCCAGATGGGTCACGACTTTAGTGAGCACACCAGTTGTGCCTCTTTTGTATTTGTAATCTCCAGTCCTACACAGGGGCAGACAAATTGGGAAAGATTACTATGACAAAAGACAATAGGAACATTTGAGGTTAACGCTCACAGCATACCAAACAGGTTAGTGAACTACCTATGCAAAAGGTCAACAGCTGCACTATATACATGCTACCAAAAAGTGTTTTTCTGTACTCACTGCTGCATGGCTTCAAGGTCATTTACTCTTAATACAAAACGAGCAATAAGACAAAACGAGCAATAAGACAGTAAGTCACTCACTAGGTCGAGCACAAGCCAATTTAAATGGATGTTAAAAGGTCATCTGTAATTCCGAGGAACATTGAATGCCTTCACAAATAAACACACTGATTTATACCTGACGCCCTTCTTGTTGGCCTCATCGTGGGGTCTGAGGTAGTCCACTTTCCCCTTTGTTATCACACAAAGGTCAATGTTGCTGCCAGAGCCCAGATCATTGAAGATTCCTGCAGCAATAGCATCACGGACCAACCGCTTGGCATCTTCCTCCTTTAAATAATAAACAAATTTTAGCTTTTGCATTCATGGTATAAATAGATGGATGAAAACTGAACAAATAGTAAACTAAAATTGTACTGACCTCCATGTCAGGTTTGTAGCGATCCTCAAACACTGCCATAGCAGCAAGAGATCCAGACCCTAAACGGAAAGAGGAGATGGTATTATTAGGCAAAAAAACTGAAGAGACAAACAAAATGATCAGTGTGTGTAAAAAGAGGTACCCATGGTGACATAAGGCAGTTTGTCTGTGGATCCATGAGGATAAATACTGTAGAGATGTGGGCCGTTGCAGTCTACACCACCCAAAACCAGAGCGGCCCCAATGTAACCCTGATACCTGAAAACATGGATTTGGTTGAAACCGTTGTTCAGAATAGATCACACTTCTCTCGCAATAATGAATACTCTTTCGCCGCTTACATCAGTGACATCAGCTGGAGGCAGGAAGCGAGCAAGAGAAATTCAACTAAAATTCAACTAAAACTAGCGATTAGTGTAAAACTTCAACTAAAAAATGTGGTCCTGTTGTGCCTTAAGGAGCAAGAACAAGAGGAATAACATTTGAGACGATAAAATAAGGTTTTATCTGATATTTACAACAACAATTAGTCATTTATTTATCGTTACTATGACAACAGCTACAATAGAAATGGATAGGAATCTAGCTTTCCGCCTCCAGCTAAACCCGGAATGTTTACAATGAAAGGGTCTATAAAAAAGGTAAATTAGTGAGCATGTGCCTGCTTTAAATCATGAGTCCTGATGTTTCAATAATTCCTCAGTACAATCAAACAGCTTTACATGCGACCAGCAGATGTCACTATTCTTAAACGAAGCAGTTCAAAGATCGCCGTCATATACAGTACAACGTAATGATTTTCAAAAGGTCTCAAATTCTCTTTTACATACATTATGTATACATTAGCAATATTGCCATTTATACGGTCTCCAAATTATGACGTTGTAGATCGTATGCTTGATTTATAGGTTTGCTGGAACACATCAATATGTAATGCACAGCATAAATTAGTAGACCCCCTTTAAAAAGTAACATTTTGAACAAAGTAAGATGAAGACTACTGGCACTCTATACTCTGGAGTGATGAGACCAAGATTAGTGGAACCAATGGCTTCAAAACTGTATGGCGTTGCAAAAAAAAAAAAAAATGCATGGTGCCTACAGTGAAACTTGGTGGTGGCAGTGTCCTTATGTGGGGCTACACGAGTGCTGCTGGAGTCTGGGAGCTGTATTTCATTGATGGCATCATGAATTCACAGAAGTATTGCTCTATACTGAAAGAGAAGATGCTCCATCGCTCTGTGCCTTTGGTTATCGTGTAGTTTTCCAACAAAACAATGATCCTGAACACAACTCTAAGGCCACAGTTACATTTCTGAAGAAGAACAGGGTGAAAGTAATTCAGTGCCAAAGTATGTCTCCTGATCTGAAGCTAATCTCAAGCATCTATGGGGGATTCTGAAGCGACCAGTTGAGCATCACTCTCCATCCAGCATCCAGTCTCTAAAAGAAGTAATTGTTGAAGAACGGAAAAAGATGGATTTTGCAAAATGTCGCAGACTTGTTCATTTCATGCGTAGGCTAATCACGGAGCAGAGGCCTCACAAAAAACGAGATAATCGTAATTTTTATCCTAATTTCAGTAAAAAATGTGTGGCAAGTTAGATCATTAATCATACTTCCATACAAGTTTAACCAATGTTATATTAAACGTAGCCGTGTCAACATTTTGGAAGTTTATTTTGTGTTTATTGAGATAAGGGGGGTGTACTCATCTTCGCTGTGCACTGTATGTAATCAGTTCGAGTAGATTTTCAGATACCTGAAGAGCATCTGCTTAAGCATGCGATTGGCTGTAGCGACTCGAGCCACTCTGCCCGTGGAGAGCGAGTGGAGCTCAAGATTGGAGGAAATGATTTGAGTCGTCATCTCTGTGTCTGCAGCTGTTCCTGCCCCACAACAACTAGAATAAAAAAGAAGATGAAGAAATCAATGTGTTTATTAATTCATTCATTCTTAATGATAGCAAAGACACACTGAAGTTTACTTACTAAATATTGGGGGATATATAGTGGATTTTTGAACAGTTCTTGTCTGCTACAATCATGCCCTCAGTGGCTCGTGTGTCAGCACCAAGGACGACGCCATCCTGTAAAGAGAGAAAAATCACACAAAAAGGATTATCTTTTACAGAATTAACAGGAAGAGTTAAAAATGTTACAAGACATCTATTACTTATTTCATGTAAATGCTAATGCCATGTTGTTGCTCGCAGAAGAAGGAACCTCAGTTTACCTTAAAAACAATTCCACAAATGGTAGTTCCTGTCTTGCGAGCTGATGGCAAGCTGCATCCAGCTTTGTTGGCCTCTCCTTGTATAAGTGCATTTCTGGAAACAAACAAAAAGCCAGAGTGATGATTAGTACAGAATGTAAACTATTAAGCTATACATATTTTAATTTAAATATATAAATAAATAAACATATGGTATTACCAGATAATCATACAATTGTAATAGTTTAGCTAAATTATGTTGCCATTACAGCATCGTAAAAAGCAATGAACAGTTTGCTGGAAAAAATATCACGCTGAATTGCCTTAGTCATTGTATGGTTAGCCTTTGACGCTAACTAGCATCCACAGAAAAAGAGAATTATAAGTAGTTTTACAACTTTCATTAAACCAAGATCAAAGCACCACATTATTGCAATACGGCGGGTTAAATAATAATAAAGAAATAACACACCTTTTGCAGTTTTCGAAACTGAAACCTGCCTGAGGAGGCCGGTTGACTGTCAACGTCGCCATCTTGTTTGTCTGTTTCCCGGAAGTGGCGGAAGTTGGCTCAGATCTTTTTCCGGTTTCATCCATAGATATACAAATGTAAAGATCGCAGACTTATACAAATAATAATAATAATAATAATAATAATAATAATAATAATAATAATAATAATAATAATAATAATAATAATAATAATAATAATAATAATAATAATAATAATAATAATAATGATAATAACAATAATAATAATAATAATAATAATAATACGGAGCCCTGGAATAATAATATGTATTTTAAA
>OMNZ01092639.1:10129-29736 GCA_900303255.1 Lesueurigobius sanzi
TTATGTCAAACATTATCCAACAGGTAAAATGAAAGTAATCTATATAGGTTTATACGTTTTACAGCTTGAATGAACAGCTTATTTGTAATTTGTAACCAAAACATGTGAAACCCTGGATGTGAGCTTTGTGCCATGGCAAATGTCAAGGCCATGCCCATCGAAGGACTCTAATTAAGTGGAGTTTGGATCAGATAGGGGGCGATTCCACACAAAAGGTTAATGCATTATGTTGATTATGTTTTGTTATTGCAGGTGGTTGAGATTTTCAGACTTGATCCTGCCCGTTACGAAATAGCCTTTTTTCCTATATTGCCACCAAAAGATTCAGATGTCACAACAAGAAAAAAATGACCTCCTCACAGTCTCAGACCACACCAATTGTAGACAACATAATATGATACAATTTGATACAAAGTAATAATTATCCTACAGCCTAATACAGAAAAGAGGAAGGTACACATTCAGTATGTTACAGAGTAATATTTCAGGCACTTTATTAAGTTAAATTTTATAATCATGTTACAGTGAATAATGAAAAATAATCTCTAAATCAAATGTGTAGAAGCAGTTAGAATTTAGTTTATTCTTTTTTACATGCACCATCCTTCAGGGGTGATAATATCCATTGCTCCTCTTGGCATAAAGCATTTCAGTGATGAGGCTGTTGCAGGGCACCTCTCCATTCTCATGCTTCGTCCACAGATATTCTTCAGCTAAGATGCTCATGAAGTGTATTTCAGAAAGACACTGCAGCAGCTGAATGAAGCGGCCAGGGTACTGGGAGGACAGGGCATACTCCAATAGTGCCCCACGAACCTGCCCTTGAAGTCTCTCGACGAATAATTGTTTTTCAAGCTGTTTCCCATCTACCACAGGTAGGAAAAGGAAAAGCAAAGTAAATGCATCTGCCAACATCACTGAAATGTTGTTTGTTGAAAAGAAGCTACAAACCTGGATTAAAAAGAACCAGATATTTCATGCAGACAAATTCCTGATGATCTACATTAAGGAGCCGGAACTTCGCAATCAGATCTTGGCCCAAATGAATGACACTAGACAAAATGTGACCAGCATGGCACCCAACCACAGAAACCTAGGTAACACAGTACAGCTATTTTAGGTGCATCACCTACTACTTAAAGCTCATGCAAAAAACATTAGCAGTAATCTTTTTATGGATGTTTTTGTTTGCAAAAATCCCTAAAAAACATCACCAGCTCCTCTCCATGGGGATACTCCTTTGCATAGGTAGCCAAACATATAGTACAGTGCAAAAGTTTTAGGCAGGTGTGAAAAAATGCTGTATATAAATGATAAAATCAAATTTGGTGTTACTACATTTAGCCTTCAAACCAGCATCAATTCTTATAGGTACACTTGCACAAAATCAGGGATTTTGTTTGTCAAGTGTGTCTGGGATTACATGATGAGACAGAAGGATTTTGTTGAAAATAAATGATTAACACTTCCATTCTTCTTTACAGCATTTTTTCAAACCTGCCGACTTTTGCACAATACTGTAGTTTAGATTAAGTACTCCTGCAAATGCTTTATTTTGATGATCCATAGCAGTAATAGCATTGTTTGTGTCCAGCTGATTATTAGGAGCTGCTTGTTTATGATTTGAATTTTATGACAGTTAAATTGTGACAAAGCAGCATCTAATCAAGAATATTCCATGGTGTAGTTGTAGTTTTAAAAGCATTAATAACATACACAGAGTTACAAAAAATATATACTTACTAATAAAGAAACTAGGAAACATTATTGAAATTCTGAAAAACACACCTCATGTCCAGTGATGAGAAGAAGCTGTCCCTCTCTTCCCTGTAGGACTTGTCTACTGATGAGGTCTAGGAGCAGCAGTTCAGACCAACAGTGGTGTAACAGCGTCATTTGGTCATTGACCTCACACAAACAGAACAACAAGAGTTATTAACATGATACATTGTTATTACATATTGTTGTGGTTACCTCTAGTTGTTTGAAATAGACAGACGTGCGGGCCCACTCCACAAAGGAGAGGAGAGTTTCCTCACTCAGGAGAAACATGAGGTGGAAGAGGCTTGGCTGCCCATGTTTTTTCCACTGATGTTTGCGCTGCTGTAAATGCTGTCTAATCTTGTTCTGTACTTGGGTCTCATCTGGATCAATGCGCAGCAGCTCCAACACAAACAGAGGAACCTTGGGCTTTTGAGGCCAGATGGAGTTCTTCAGGTGGATGTGGACCATCGCGAAATGTGGAATATGTGCACAATAAGTACAACAGCAAGTTTTAATTTCAGGTGTGGACAAAGGTAGGTTTACTGGCCCAGAAATGAATGGTTCAGTGCAGTCAGTGTGGACATGAGCAGACTCTAGAGCCTCAGCTTGAGCCTTCCTCTGCTTCTTCATGGCACGGTCTCGTTTGTACAGGGGCCCAAACTTATTCCGGCCCCCTCTCATTCGATCAGTGCGGACAGCTAAAAACGGTTTGAAGGAGCCACTCAGTGTTGGGGATTTCAATTATCAATGATACCATGCCTTAACTGTAAGAACTTATTGGTATGAGGAATCATAAAAAAAACAAGACTAAACATTTGATCAGAGTTCACTTTAGTTTGTTCTCACCATCTAGTCGCATTCCAACTTCAAGACATTTCTGGAATCTACAGAAGGGACAGCGTTTCCTCTGGACTTTGTCGATGCTGCATGTCTGGCTCTCTGCACACACATACTTCTTATTGTCTTGAACTGTCCTCTTAAAAAATCCCTGTGAAAATATATATATTTTAATACATATTGAATACAACTTTCTACTGAAAGTCTGAAAATCTACCTTGCAGCTTTCACACGTGAGCAGCCCATAGTGATATCCAGAGACTCTGTCTCCACAGACTGGACACAGCTCTTCTGATGCAGCATGACTATAATCCATCACTCTGATGTCCTGTAATGAAAATAATGATAATAATAATAATAATAATAATAAAAAGATGCCAAAAAGAGCTATATTACAAAGTCATGGAAGGATGCGGTCTGTGGTCCTGACATGGAGCTGCAGGTCCTGGTCCAGGTCAGAAGCAGCTCCACCCAATCTGAGAGATGTTAACTGTTTAGACACTGCTTGAGTTTACTGTGTGTGGATTGAAGAACTCTGAACAAAGCAACATCCCTACATATAGGAGCCATAGTTTAACTTTAAGAACTTGCAGTAGCTTCTTCTGAATTCAATATACAATATTAATTCTTGAGTTTATGGAACCAATTCCAAAAATATATCAAACTTAATACTGATGCATTGAAACTTGGGAAATTACCAAGGCCATAAAATCTCTCATGCTGCTCACCTGCTTAAATACAAAAAAAATAACTACATTTATAATAACAATAACTACAAAGTCCAATGAATCTGTGCCACTTTCAAGGCATGTCCAGCTGAATTGATTCCTGGACTGTGAATCTTTATTACACATATTTGTTACTGTTGGAAAAATGCCTAAAAATGAACAAACAAACATGTGTCTTTACTGTGAGCGGCTCAACTCTCCTAAGACCTGACGTGTAACTTTACTGGGAGGGGGGACGCCTCCAGCTCGTCTCCATGGACTAAAAGCAGCCAATGAGATCTAAATAGGTTAGGTCCTCATCTAATTGCTCTCTTTGATGACCAACTGCAAAAAAAAAAAAAAGAAAAAAAGCATTTTCAGTGCCTAGCTGGTTATTGGGAGCATGCTTTGTATTGTATAAGCCAAAATGTTACAGTGTACCTTTAAGTGCTGGCATTGAACCAACCGAAAATGTTAGTATGGCGTAATCATCTATATAAATATCTAAATAATAATACAAATAATACCGGCCACTGCCTCAAAAATAAACCCAGGAACAAATAATTAAATCTTAATACAGTATTAGTCCCCAGCCAAACTAACATTAACAACAATTCTTCCAAACTTAACAACACAATCTGATGATAAAGACATCCAAAACAATCTTTTTAATCTTCAGAGATGGAAAATAACAATATTGTGCAAAAAAACAAACAAACAAACAATGATGATGATTGTTTGTAGTAAACATCAGCAGCATAAAAAGAAAAGTTGTGATTACATACATATGCAATTTTCAGTTCTGATTTCTATTTGCATATTGCAGCAAAATGTGTTTTCACAGGACAAGGCATACAACTGGTTTTTATGGCACAAAGAAAATCAAAGAGAAAAAGTACTTGATGTTCTGTTAGTCATATATAATAAAAAATTAGGCATTATGCATATTTAGTTAAAGGTATAGTCAAAATCAATTCATACAAATATTTACATTTAAGTAAAAATGTTTACAGATTTACAGACAGGTGCAATAATGTGCTCCAGGCTGAGAAAATGAAATGGACCAGCTGCATGTGTATCGATAATTACTAAAATATATATCTTTCTAAGTAGTAATCTAAGTATTATTACTGCATAATGCCATCACTATACCTTCCTTCTCTAAATCACAGTTTGGCTTTGGGCGTTTGCTCCAGAAGTGTCCTCATGTCCAACAGGGCGCCCTTCACTGTTTGTGCAAAAGCCACGGCGTTGGTTTCTTTGCACGTGTTAAAAGATGACACAGCAAAGTTGATGTGCTCGTCCATAGGATTGTAGCACACGCCATATCCATTAGTCACAACAGGCCCAAAACACATCACACAGTCCGTCTTGGATGGTACCTGTGGGGAAATATTAATATATACATTTATTTTTAAGGAATATGGTAAAAATACAAATTAAATGAATGTTTTATTGTACCTGGCTTGTAGACAGTTTGTAGTGCAACGCTTTGCTGTAAGACTCGTCAGTAAAGATCGAGGGCAATGTGATTTGTTGTTCAAGAGCCAGCATCTTAAGCCCCAGAAGATGCCGGTCAATAGCCTGTCCACTGATGGCCTGTCACACAGCACCAAATCATGGTCATGTCATGCTGATCAGTGTTCATTTAGGCAGCAAATTTTAATTTAGTTTTAGTCTGAGTCTTTTGACGAAAATCAAATTAAATTTTAGTCAAGATTTAGTCAGAAAAATCTTGTTAGTTTTAGTCTAATTTTAGTCAACAAAAATTCCAAGTAAATTAAACTTTACATTTATAGTATTGTTTTCAAATATATTTAATAATATTCTCTGCTTCTTGAAGCGTCTTCACATGAACAAACACAGAACTGCTCCTTTGGCAGAGAATTTAAATGATATGAGGCTCTTTCATACTAAAGTCACTGAAGTTTGGATAATTTTAGTCCCTTCTTTTTATCTTTTTTTAGTCGACAAAAATATCTGGAGATTTTAATCATAGTTTTAGTCTCATTAACATTAACTTATTATTACTGTGACTAAAATTATGACGAAATGCACTGGTGCTGATTACATGCAACAACTGCTTTAAAATATGCTTACCATGTTAGTGTACCATCTGTGGGCCTGCACAGCTTTTTCCAACAGTTCAACCTTTTCTGTGTTCTTCATGGATTGATTGTCAAAAGCTTTGACAAATTCAACAGAGGCTTTTGAAGCTGATCGTATCGTATCGGTGCGACCAAGTCTGAACATGCGCAAAGAGGCACTTTCATATGTGGCACAGCTGTGCTGGTACGTCCTGGACAGAGCACATGTAGGCACAGTATGTTGAAGCTCAAAGTGAAGGAGACTCTCACAGCAGCAGCATCTCACCTGTAGAAGGCCAGTTGGAGTGCAACTTGTATAAAAGCATCAGGGCTCATTTTGTAGGTTTTTGGGACATTCTTCCCAAAGTCTTCAAATACTACAACTCTCATATCCAGGTCCTGGGCCAATCTGTGAAAGGAAAGCATGTTCAGATATGTACATTCTTAGCATCTTAAATAATACTTCATGTTTAATATACACCACCAGTCAAAAGTTTGGACACATTTTTTCTTGTATTGTTTTTTGTTTTTAAGTAGGCCCAGGAAAATTTGCAAGTTAACGCATTAGTGCATAACAGTGAAATTATCGCGCTAAAATAAAGTAATCGAAGCATTAAAATTCCTCGCCTTCAACCTTCGCTCCTTTGAAACGACGCGGCTGCTCTCCGCAGAACACTGCAGTTAATTGCAATATTCTGTTGATTTGCGATGAATTTTTTTAATTCTAGGCCTAGACTATTTACATTGTAGACTCTCACTGAATGCATTAAACTCTGAATGAACACACATGGAATGATGTAGTATAGAAACGAAGGTGAAATAGAGTCTTCAAAATACCTTTTGCTTTGATTACTGCTTTTCACACTTTTGAAATTTTCTCAGAGAGCTCCATGATGTAGGCACCAGAAATGGTTTTCACCTCCCAGGACTGTGGAAAACCATTTCAGATCACCTTATGAAGCTCATTGTGCAAAGTAATAATCAAAGCAAAGGGTGGCTATTTTGAAGAATCTTAAGTATAAAATATGTTTCGAGTTACTTCGCTTATTTTGTTCCATGTGTTCACTCATAGTGCAATCCCTTTAGTGAGAAACTACAATGTAAATACTTTTGAAAATAAAAAGAAAAGACAATACATACAAAGGTGTGTCCGATATGCTTTGTGCAAATGGTAGGTGTCTGCAAAGTTTGTTTAACATGAGAAACTCACATATTCATGTTGTGCTCAGCCTCCTCAATGTCCTTTTTTATTTCTGGAGTGATCTTAAAAAGTAGTTTCTGTGGCACAGAAGAAGACTTAATGGGAGTTTGTCCCAACTCTGTCTTCCTCCTGTTACCAATAAAAGATTTAAAATATTTAATAACTTGATTTTCCAAAATAACTATAGGAAAAAAATGTGTTTGAAGCTTGTCTACTTACGTATATTCTACAACATGGTCAATCAAAGCCACTATTGGAGGTCCCTCAGCTGGGGCATGTTCATAGTTGGCTCCACATGTTCCATTTTCACCAACAATGAACTAAAATATTTAATAGCACACTTTTAGTTATTGTTTCATTCTGTGTCAAATGGCAGATACACGTTTAGAAAGCACAAAGCAAAATACATCTGAAAAAGTTCATACTGTCTTCTTAGTTCAAACTGTTTTTAAAGTTCTTTTAGTGAGACACGAGGTTTGTTTACCTGCTTGACTAGTTTGGGCTAACTTCCTGTAGCCTTCATCAGAAGCGTCACGTGATGGTGAAGGGACGTGTCTGAGGCTGCTGACATGGACTTTCTAGTCAGCAGGGGAAGCTTGTGCCCCCTACTGACTGACACCTTCTCCAGGACGGCGTCCCAGGTGTGAGAAAGGGTGTACGCTCCATCATCCCGGTTCATTGATGAACGTTTCCTGATCTCGATGGCTTCTCTGATCTGGTTGGTCAGAGAAGCCATCGAGGTGGTACTTGTTACTTTCGGCACGGACGACCCTGGCATTGTCCCAGTCCATAATGTGGTTCTCCCTCTTGCAGTGATCGGATATGGTTGATTTAAGGTTTTCCTGTAGTGCTTGTTCTTTTATTGCTCTTGTTTGTCTCCTTTTCACACTCCTTCAGGTGCTCCTTCTTTCGTATGTTGAATGGTCTCCCTGTCTCCCCCACATATGTTTTATTGGCATGGTATTTCGTAAACGTCACATTTATGGTCCTGGTGAATGATGTCCTTAGGTCTGACTAATAACCGTCAGTCTGTGAGTCAGTCAGTGAGTCAGTCAGTGAGTCAGTCAGTGAGTCAGTCAGTGAGTCAGTAGGGGGGGGCATGCTTCCCCTTCTGACTGGAAAATCCATGCAAGCAGCCTCTGACACATCACCATCATGTGACGCTTCTGACGAAGGCTACAGGAAGTTAGCCGAAACTAGTCCGCATTTAAACAAACCTCCTGTCTTACGAAAAGAACATTAAAAACACAAAGCAAAATACATTATAAGTATAATATACTGTCTGTAAAAAAGTGAAAATACTGCAGGAACTGTTTGACCATAATATTCTGATGTATGTAAATAGACTTAATATGACAAACAAAACATAAAACAAATTGAAACTTCTGATATTTCCAAAGAATACAGTAAAAACTACGTCAATTAACAAAAAAAAAAAAAAACATTTGGTTGCTTTTAGTTTAGTTTGAAGTGACCAGAGGAATTGCTCCATCCAAGGCCTCAAGTAATAAAAACATTAAAAAAACTATTTATAATATTATGTACTAGTACTTCAAAATAATATTACTCAAGTAGAAGTAAAATTAACTGTGTGATCACTCAAGTTAGTTCTTCAAAAATACTTTCAGGTACATGGACTGAGTAAATGTAACTATCCGCCTTGTGTTAATGGAGCTGACCCCAATAACACAACACTGATTTTATTATTTGGTTGTTGTCTTTTCCCAAACTGTTTACAAACAATTGATATATATTTACATTGGTAAAGTAGAGTAAAGAGACAAGTGAGCTCGGACACACCTGCAGTGTCTTGTCAAACCACCGGTTGGCGCTGTTCCACTGACTACCGCCTCCATGCAGCATTTGGACAGCAGCACAGCTGCGGTACATATCTCCAGTGACCTGCGGCATTGCTCCATCCAAACACAAAGTAAAAATGCTTCTTTGAATCGCGGACACGGAGTCTTTATTGGCTTTATCTGGACAAACAAAAAGCAATTTTTAGTGAACCTTTTTATCATTCTTCAATTCAGAGTCATACCAGGTCCATATACATTTAGAGAAGAGAAGAAAAAGACAAAGACAAGAAAAGACAATTATTTGAACAGACTCTTTATCACCTAGTCTACTTTTGGTTCCCAACATTGTTGCTGTTGAGATTTTTGATTCACTTGCATTGGATTTTTTCATCAAAAACCTAAACCTAAATACAATACATACAGAGTTGTGCTTTCTTTCAGCCAATCCACTCCTCTGTCCAATAAAGAGGCCCTTGTAATCCTATTAGTTGTCAATATACTTTTTATTGCTTTTTATGGTGAAATTGCATCAAATACATTTTAATGAAGACACAGCTTGTTTGAAATATCAGAGAATAGCTGCACTTTGCTAGCCATTCTTGTGACCTGATTGCCAGAATTTCCTGATGAAACCAAAACATTGACGTCCAAATTGTTATTTTTGCAAGTTAGGCAGTGTGCATGAATTATCCTTTCATTTATGAACAGTGTTATTTTCCCTCCTCTCCTACGCACCTGCCTGTGGCAATTGATCATGTGCAAATTCTATTTCTAATTTCTAATTCTGAGGTTGGTGAATATAGTACATTGAGGTACATGTCTTTTAAAGCAGGCTTATTATGCTTTTTGCTTAAGATCTTGATCATTAATCAACAATTTGTTGGTGCTATATTGATCCAAACAAACTAAAACAAAATCTGCTCCTCCCTTAAAATTTAGGAGAAAATAAAATACTAACCCTTGATGAGGTTTTGGTAGGTCCTGCCCCATGAATCTCGGTCTAAAGTTGTGAGAATTCCAACAGGTTCAGAGTTCTTTTGCTGTGAGGAATTACAGATGTGTTCCAACTGGACACAGAGCTGGTCAACATCCAGTGGAGTCCCATCACTGTTGTAAACGTCTAGCACAAAGAACTGTTTCAGAAAATACAGTTAGATCTTTGAATAGTTTTGTAAAATTACGGATTTTGTGCTTACCTGACAGTTGTGAACTACGGTGATGTGTTGTGGTGATGGGGAGCTCCTGGCATGGTTCACTATGGAGTCTCTCTTCAGACCAGGAATGCGACAGGATGAAAGTACCTGATAGTACTGATTCATACACAGAGGCTTTCCTCCCATGAATTCAACAGGGAGTGTCTCACTGTAAGGACACATGTTTAAAGCTCATATTTGCAGATATATTTTATTTCAGTCTCATTTAAGTATCCGTTTAATAATTGCAAAGCAGGTAGCCACCACTTTTCTTACTTGTCAATCATGGTCTTGAAATCCAAGACGCCTGCTATAAGTTTGGCTGCAAATCTAAGAAAAAAGAATACTAACATTACACATCAGTAACATACAGACCATTTTGAATATGTGATCGATATGTGATCCTACCTTATTTGTCCCTGTTTGTCATTGAAATTCATACGAGGCAAGACTAAGCCTGGACTAGAATGGACCACAACTGGCAACCGGTAGTCGAGGTAAGCTACTTGCACCCACCACTCTGACAGCTGCAGGAAAAAGTATATGGGTGGATGGATAGATAGTTAGTATATCATTATTATTATATAATTAAAGTATTCAAATATAAACTTTTGAAGAGAAAATGTAATTTATGACAAATGAGTTAAAACTAGTCTTCTGATGTTGGTGTGAAACTAGTTGAGGGATTCGTAGGTCAAGATTCTTCAGTCTTCATCTGTACTCTGTAGTTGAAGTGTCAGACGTTTCAATCTAGACCAAAGATCGTCCAAGCACCAAGAGAGGAGGGACTTAGAGGTTAACTCCTCCTTCTGGTTTGCTCTTAAGAGACCCACGAAGGTGTTCAAGTCTTTATTCGCTGAGGACGGTCTTTGGTCTAACATCGAAATGTCCTACACTTCAACTACAGAGTACAGATGAAGACTGAAGAATCTTGGCCTAAGTTGGACAACTCCTGTACGACTGAGAACCTACATAGACTAGTTGAGGGATTGTGCATTTTTCAGCACCTTTTTTTCAATACCAGTACTATAACGATACTCGGTTTACGATACCGATACCTGAGCGATACTTTTTCCGATACCGATACTTTATTATTTGTCAATAATTTAGTATAGGTCTGTATTGTCTTCTACACAAAAAAGTAAATATCTAGATAAGTTTAAAGTGACATAAATTCATCTTATTTATCTAAATTTGAGCTGTTTTGATGAGTTAAGATTTAGTGGCTCATTTGTCCTAATTCTAACACTTGTTCTAGGGTGTTTTTGACTTGTTTCAAGAGATTTATTTTAGACTTATTTTCTTTTTTATTTGAATGTATTTGCCAATGGGGTAAGAAAATTGGTCTTGTCCTTTTGGCAGTTTTATTTTCCTAATTCAAGCGAGATTACCTTAGAATCAGTAAAAAGTGCTATGAAATAAGCCAAATAACGTTGTCTAATCTAGTCCAAACTGCTCTAAGCAAGACTAATATTCTTGAATGCAGTACTTTATACACCTGCTTGATTTTTTTGTTTTGTTGTGTGTAGAACCATAAAATGGTAATTCGTTCAATAAAATTGTGTTTTTATCATTTTATTTTAGCTGAAACACCTAAGTAACTTTCTTTAGTGTAGTCTCAAGACCCACCAGGCATCAAAATTTGCTTTTCGGTACCAATATTTTTTGATACCGGTAGTACCTTAATTACTTTTTCCCCGCCCTAAAGCTACATGTTGTGCAATAAACATACCCAGTTTTCTGTGCTGCTTGCTCTTTTTTCTAGAGCACTTTGTAGTCGCTCTCCATCTCCTCCTGGTTTCTGAAACTCTTCTACAAGTGTCTTTGTGTACGCCAGCTCCTCAGTGTTCACAATAGGCTCAAGGGCTGCGATATAGCGGTCACATGTCTGTTGCAGAGGGGGCACGGGCAGACTGGGTAAGCCCTGCTGATGGGTCAGGTATCGCCCAGAAATACGCGTGGCAGAGACAGGCTTCACTAAATGGCAAGGTTTCATATAGCTGCATGGTTTTGCCATCCCCACCTTCACCTAGAAGGCAGTGTCAGAGAGAGTGCTCAAAGTTCAGAGTTTGTTCATAAAGTGTTGGGAGCACCACACAAAGAAAACTGACTGAGAGGAGAATACAGAAGGGTGTACAGTTTGACATTTTAAACATCTGGTGCATAAATTATACATGCAAGTTATAATAGTGACACAAAATGAAAGACCCGAAGTACTAAAGACAAATTACAATATATTCTTTATGAGGTTTTGAGAGCGGTCATCCATCCTGTACTTTTTGCTGAATCAATAAAACCAAAGCAATTAACCAACGTGGCTTTACATTTCTCTTCAAACCGGCACTAGACCTGATTTTTGAGTGAAAAAATTTGAGTGATATTTGAGTGAAATTTGATTTGCCCTCCTTTAGTATATTGTAAACTCAGACATTTGTGGAGATAATACTATGCATCTAAATATACAGTATACTGCATATTATTGAGGTTTCATGCTGCTTTTCTTGCATTTCTGTGACAGAGACCTTAAAGGCACTATACCTGATTTTTCATATTTTTAAAAATTACAAATAATGGAAGAGAGAGAGAGAGAGAATAAATTGATAGTTGTATCCAAACACATTCCTAACTTATTTCTAAATTCCCATTGCTTCTTAGAGATGAGTTTATAAGCACATTTCACAACTGGCGGGGTCACTTTTTAGGGTCATAGTCACAGAAATGCTAGAAAACAAGCCTGCAAACCATGAAATTAACAATAAATGCTTTAAATTTAGATGCACTGTATAATTTCCACAAATGTTTGAGTTTGCAATATACTAAAGGAGGAAAAAACTAACTTTATTCCACTACTAGGAAAAAATCAGGTATAGTCCCTTTAGAAAGTGACCCAGCCAGTTGTGAAATGTGCTTATAACCTCTCTGAAGAAATGGGATTTAAGAATGTGTTTGGACCATATCTATATATATTTAATCTACTTGCTCCTCCTTTCATTATTTGTAATACAATCAGGTATATAGTGCCTTTAATAAGCTTAGATATGTGTTGCTATGATGTTATACACTAGTTACACTGAGTTTACCTTTGACCCACAATCCTTTAGCTCTGATGCTAGCTCCAGCTAAGTTAGCCAAAATCGCTTCACAACTTCAACCGCCTGACTTGTCTACTAAACACACTTGGAAAACACGATTCGCTTTTTATTTGATAGCTTTCTCCCTTGGGTGCCGGGATTGGCTACGCACCAACTTTACTGTACACCATCATTTTTGGCTAAGCTTAAGTTTCATAAAAACAAGTGCAATCTGCTATCGGCGGTGCTTACCATAGTTCTGCTCCAAATGCCCCACATTCTGTATTCAAGGTACCGCCCACTGTCTGCAGTTTAGCTCAACAAGGGATCCCACTGAAGGTTAATGTTTCCCCTTATCAACAGACTACCTCTGACCAAAGTGATATACACAGCAGCTGAGGGTATATAGATGAAGTTGCTCTGGTGTCAAGTAATAACTACAGGCACAGAGTGAGTGAGGCGACGCCCGGTTCTGATCAGTTTTACAGTTACGTTTTACTGTTTGCGTTATTATTTTACAGGCTTTATTCAGAAATAAATACATTTAAACATCAGATTGTTGTAACTGAGCTGTTTGACTTGAGCAGAGGTGACTATTACGAAAGAGGACGTTTGATACATCCGTGTTAATAACTTGCTTTAGTAGACCTTTCACTTAGCTAACACTTCCCCGCATGCACCAGATGGATGCGTTGTGCCCACAGTTGTGCCTGAAAATGAAGCAAGATAGGCAGATACGAATATGTAATTACTTCTGACTCCGGCGCGGGGCAGTGTGGGTAAAATTATTTCAATCTTGCGAAGAAGACTGTAGAGCTCGCCATGGCGGAAATAGAGGCACCGTCAGGTAAATAACCGTTGAACTTTGGCAACCTCTCCGCATGCAGTTTATCAACTTGTGTTAACGGCCATGGGGTCATGTGAATGTGTGAAATGACAAAAACGTCCTATAGTTTTATTCAGAATAGCCACGCTGTTCTCAAGTATAATTCATAATATCTCAGCATTATTGTGTGCACGTTTACAGCTCAGGAGGATGATGCCACCTCAACCTTCAACTTTGTGGTTCCCAAGAAAGAAATCAACATGGTGCCTGACATGGGCAAATGGAAACGCTCTCAAGTAGGTCCTGGAGCAGTGCAAGGGCCAACCCATATGATCTGCAGACGATTTTAGACGTATGAAGGCACACATAGCAGATAAGCACATGCCAAACAACCAGACGTGCACAGAGCACTCATTTCTTTGGTAAAATGTTCAGCAGGATGTCGATCCTCATCCCCTGTTATACCTATAATCATAATGATACAACGCTAGAATTCCCAATTACTGAAATAGCTTTCTGAATCCAGTTGCATTTTTCAGTTAGAACAGGGGACGGTGGGACGAATTCTTGTTACAGCTGCTTAGTTTTGCATTAAAGTGCTGCTAATAATGTGAACGGCAGTAAATAAAAGTAATATACAGCACAAAAACTGACCTCACATTACTTTGATGGTGAGGCATGGAAGTTTTTGTGAGGTATATTCCTTTACTTTTTCTACCAGTCACATTATTGGCAGCACTTTAAAGCAAAACTAAGCAGCTGAAACAGGAATTCGTCCCACCTCTGCTGTTCTAACTGAAAATGCAACTGGAAACCTTGGCAACCAGGCTAATTCAGAAATTGGTAATTAGTTGTTAAGCCTTTAAAGGTCAAAAAGTGAGATTGCAGATTCTAATGTATTTTTCACAGCAGCAGCATAACAAAAGACCACGAGGCCAGAGGATGACTTCTTATTAGAGAAACAGTCAGGAGGACTGTTGACTTGAACGAGTTCTCATAGTAGGTTATTCTGTAGTGTCACTGCTTCCAGTGGATAATCTTTTTCTTCACTGGTGTTCTTTTTTAGGCATATGCGGACTACATGGGCTTTGTTTTATCCTTGAATGAAGGTGTAAAAAGAAAGAAGCTTACATGTGAATATAAAATATCTGAGGTAAGTAATTGATTTAAAATAATCAAAACAAAATTTGTGCAATTAAAACTTTTTATTAATTGTGATTATCATGGAAAAAAATTGGATAATCAAGAAAAAAAAAACAATAATTAAATTCAAGTATACACAGTTTAATAGCAAAACTGCTAAGATTTGATTTACATGAATGTGTTATTCCGTATAAATATCAAATGTATTTTTAATTGATTTACATTTTGCATCATAGGCTGCAAAATTATTGTACACCGTCAGTTATGCCTGAAATAATAAATATTATTATTTTTGCCATTATTAAGCAGCCCTAGTCTTCAGAAAATGAAAATAGATGTTTATGCATGTTTAAGTAATACATTTAAGATTGTTAACTTGAATGCACCCTTTTATAGTCATTGGTCAATGTGTAATACAGTAATAATGTTTGGACAATTAGTGTGTTACTGCTGTTTCTGTATGTCCTTTGTATATATTTATTATTCTGTATGTGTCTTTACATGGCAGACAGTGCAGAAGCTATTAGGACTGTTGGATACTCTGGACAGATGGATCGATGAAACGCCTCCTGTAGATCAACCATCAAGATTTGGAAATCAAGCCTTCAGGACCTGGTATGCCAAATTAGACAAGGTGATTATCAGAATATCAACCATTTATGTTGTCAAGTTTACAGGATTCATCCTACATATAGTCGTTTTGTTTGTTTTTCCAGAATGCAGAGGCACTGGTAGCTGCTGTGGTCCCTGCTGACAAAGAGGCTGCAGTACCAGAGATAGCCGTTTACTTAAAGGAGTCTGTCGGGAACCAAACAAGAATAGACTATGGAACAGGTCATATTTTAAAATAAGCAAATTATGATTATGACATACAGTATCTGCACATTTTAGTCCTCTGAAAGTCTGAAAGTGTGCATTTTGGATCCATACCCACAGTGTTTATTTTGTTGATATTATTTCATCACAATTGTAGTCAAAGTAATAGTCCAAAAAAGTTAATTTGGTCTTCTAGTGGTAAACTGTTTAAGTACTTTCTTTTCCGTCAGACCAGTTTAGGTTTTTCTACATACCTGACAGTTTCAATTGCTCAAGTTCTGCAGTCTTCCTCAGAGTTGGTCACATGATGTTACTGTGACATGTCTTGTCAGCTGATTAGTCTTTGGCGCTGTTTTCCCACCGGTGTGGGCGGGACTACAGGGCCATCTGCCGTCCAACTTCTTCAGTACAGCGTCCCAGGTGTGTGAAAGCAAAAAAAGCCCCCTCATCCCGTTTTGGGACACGTTTCCGAATTTCAATAGCCTCCTTTATCCAGCGCCGATATTTGTTGTCCTCAGTACCGATGATTTTGGCTCCATCCCAGTCCATAATGTGGTTTTCTCTTCATCTCTGAGGAAGATTGCAAAAAGTCAGGTATGTAGAAAAACCTAAACTGGTCTGATCAAAAAGAAAGTACTTAAACAAATAGTCAAAGTAATATTTTTGAAAAAAAAACATTTTTTAAACTATGACTGAAATCTTCAGATATTTTGGCAGACTCATTAAATACAAATGAAAAGAAGGGACTAAAAACATGTAAACTTCAGTGACGCAGTTTAAAAGAGCCTCATATCATTTAACTTCACTGCCAAAGGGACAGGTCTGTGCTTTTGTCACGGGGGAGAAGGTTCATGAAGCAGAGAATATCATGTTCCAATACAATAATAAACATGTAAAGTTGACTAAATGAATTCCCAATTTCTGAATGGGCTTGGTTGCCATGGTTTCCAGTTGCATTCGGCAGTTAGAACAGCGGTTGGTGGGACTAAAATTTCAGTAAAGAAAAGTAATATACAGCACAAAAACTGATCTCACACCTCAGCTTTGATGGTGAGGTCAGTTTTTGTCAGGTATATTCCTTTTACTTTTTCCACCGTTCACATCATTAGCAGCACTTTAATGCAAAACTAAGCAGCTCTGACAGAAATCTTTCCACCTACCGCTGTTCTAACTGCCGAATGCAACTGGAAACCATGGCAACCAAGCTAATTCAGAAATTGGCAGTTGTAGATTTAGTCGACTAAATTCACTTTAAATTACTAAAACTAAATTACATTTTCATCAAAAAAACTAAGACAAAAACTAGAGTAAAATGTGTTATTATTAGTGCTGCATGCCCAGAATGTCAGAAGATGATGAAACTATAGTTGCACTGTTCCCTTTGTCCACTAGAAGGCGCTTTAACGCCGTCCATCTGCTCCCAACGTGCCGTTTACGTTATTAATGAAAGTGATTTCTTCAAGTGCTAAATTTTGCATATATCTGACTCCTGTGATATAACTGTGTAGAAACAAACTGAGTCTTTTGTACTTGTATTGCTTGTTTATGTATTTATTCAGGTCATGAAGCCGCTTTTGCTGCATTTCTTTGCTGCCTATGTAAGGTTGGGGTTCTTGGAGTGGATGATCAACTGGCTATGGTATTTAAGGTTTTTGACAGGTGAGGTCATACTTGAATAGTTTAATTAAATGTACATACAATTTATTTTTCAAATATTTCTCAATTATAAATAGTGTATAGTCTTTAATGTATTTTTTTAATGTGTTTTTCAGGTATCTACAGATTATGAGAAAGCTGCAGAAAACGTACAGAATGGAGCCAGCAGGAAGTCAAGGAGTTTGGGGCCTGGATGATTTTCAGTTTCTGCCATTTATATGGGGGAGCGCCCAGTTTGTAGGTAATAAAAAAAAATGTATCATTATCTGTTATATTCTCTTAACAAGCATAATGTGTAATGAAAGTGGAAACCAGAAGTAGTGACGTCTGATACTAGAAATGTATATCTTTTTAGATCATCCGACGCTGGAGCCGCGGCACTTTATTTGTGAGAACGTAGTCAATGATAATCATCAAGACTACATGTTTCTGGAGTGCATCAAATTCATAAATGAGGTAAATCAACAAAAAAAAGTAAGTTTAAATGAAGATAAACTTATTTATTTGTTAAAAAGTAAGCCTTTGTTGGAGTGGCCTGCAGTTCCCTGGGCCACAGCTGTATGAGGTTTTGTCCAGGAAGGAGGAAAAGGAAAACTGAGGGAAGGCAGATGGGAGCCTGCTTTGGGACAGCGCCAGAGCAGGAACTGTGTGCTTTGTTTGTAGAGGAACAGGAGGGCAGGGACAGAGAGGAGGGCGTCGGTTTAAAATCTACATCCTTTTCCTCCTTCGTCAGAGCCTTTCTCCTCCCTCTTCTGGTCACGAAAGGATGCTGCTGTTGTGTCCTGTAGAATGTGGCCACCTACCCATATTTTTAATGGGAATGAATAAAAAAAGTTTATTTATGAGAAGTACAAATGTGTGTTGAAGTTAAAAAAAGGAAACTAGACGTTTTGGTAACTTGGCGAAAGCTTGATATTACTGTACAAATAATTTAAGCTCTGTTGCTGCTGTTAAACTTTTTAGCAAAGGGGTGGATTTTTAGCAGCACAGTTGCTATAAATTGGTTAATTGTTTGAGAAAACTTAGACAAATAAACATTATATAGTTATATAGACCATAATGTTTGTGTTTAATGAGTGTGTGGCAGCAGTCCTTGCATTGTCACACTTTTCTGAGCACGTTCAAGCGTTTTACATGGCATTATTCATTCACTCCACACTCTGTGGTGGTAAGCCACTATTGTAGCCACTGCTGCCCTGGGGTAGACTGAAGGAAGCAAGGCTGCCAGTCTGTGTCATCGGCCCCTCCGGTCAGCACTAACCCTTCACACTCTCACCACATTCATACATGCAAAACAACAACAGTCTGCACCTGCCTTAGCCAGGATTTGGATTAGAAGATGATGGGCTCTACCATGTGAGCCACTGTCTCTCAAATGCATTTCATACACAAATGATAGGGTTATATTGTAATTTGATTTATACTGTACGTGAAACATTGTAAAGTTGTCAATGAAGTAGAACTGAACTATTGATAATTTACATTGATTAATCAAGTATTTTTACTTGTATTAAAAAACTAAATTTCATGTCTCATGAAAGGAGAACCACATTTTTGATTGAAATAGCACAATTTATTCTTAATTTCTCATTAGTTTGTCCCTAAAGAAGCAACATTTCAAACAGACACTGATTGGTTTGTGTCCTGAGAACCAAAATAATACATGTTAAACATTAATAACTTTCACATCATGAATATATTAGATTTGGACAGGTTTACATGATCTGTGGAAAAACATTTACCCTACCTTTTAAAGAGACTGGGTTTTCGTCAAAAATACTAACTTTTGTTTATTTTCTGGCGCAAATTAGACAATTCTGTGACGAAAACACTTAATCGCTTAGTCGTCGATTAATCGTTTCAGCTCTACAATGAAGTAACATCTCAAGTTAGAAGTCCTCAGAAATGGCGATGGAAGCGCTGCACATTCTAGCTAGTTCACAGACAACCTTTTATTTTAATAGTTGTTTATTACAGACTTTATCCATCCCTTTTATAAAATAATATTATTTAACATGTCATTTGAAGCTTATGTTAGTCTTGATTTCCCTAAAACTATAACACAAAATTTCCTGGAACACTTGCAGCTCCTTTTGTCTGATTTAGTTTTCATCCCTAAAGCTAATATTATTCAGTACTTAATAGGGCTGGGTGATGTGATGATAAAAATCAAATCGTGATCTGGTCTCCATGATGATCTGCTTTTTCGGTGACATCGTCATATCGTGATCCAGTGGTTTTTATGTTTCACGCAGCTCTGAGCTCAAATACTGACACTTTTTTTCCACTCACTGCTTGTACTGTAAGGATTAAAACCAGGTGAAAACCAGGTCTAAAATCTGACAATATCACAGACTGAATCAGGACTAAACCATGAGTGTCTAAACTATGTAAGGACTGAAACTGGGACTAAAACAGGTAACCAAGACTAAACCAGTACAAAACCAGGTCTAAATCCTAGAAGAAGCAGAAGGCTTTAGTCACCTTTAAAAGACATTATACACATG
>OMNZ01092643.1:0-11305 GCA_900303255.1 Lesueurigobius sanzi
ATGCTACATGCTAGTGGCTTGCTTCGAGTGGCTGTTTTTCACTTCTACTGGACAATCTGCTCATTTTTTAATGTAAGGCTGTGTCAAAACATTCACAAGGACCCCGTTTTGACTCGACTTTATTTGTGTGGGGTAACTTTGCTTTGAGTCTGCCAGAAAATACACCCCCTAGTATGATGCACACAGAGAAAACCTACCAAAACCTGCTGTGATGAAAAGTAAAATGCGCTATCTAACCATCCATAAAGCCACTGGGTCACTAAAAGATCAATTACACACTGATATCAAGTTTTTTTTCCGACATAAAAAGTTTCACAATGCACCTTTACATTATGAAATGATGTATTTGACTTCCAGAAGATTCTCCCAAGCTTTTTCAAGTTTTACCCTACACTACATGGTTCTGTGTCGTGTCTTCAGGTCCATGAGCACTTGCCCATTTACTCGGCCGGTATCCAGGAGTTTCAGGACCGACTGGACCACCTGCTGATCGAACAGGCCAAGCTCACAGACGCGTTAGACAATGACAAGAGGTACTGGAAACCTAAACCTTGATAGTATTATCTACGATGGTTCCTAAACGCTGCCTCTCTCTCATTGTCAGCGTTCCGAAAATGGAGATCCTGCAGCAGAAGATTGTGGCTGTCCATCATCAGTACAGGAAGGACAGGATGATCGGGAGTATGTTGGGAGCGGGGTATACGTACACATACAGTACAAGCCAAAAGTTTGGACACACCTTCTCATTCAATGTGTAGTAACCTGACTTCTGCACAACACAATTGATGGTCCCAACGCCATTGATAAAGAAGAAATTCCACTAATGAACCCTGATAAGGCACACCTGTGAAGTGAAAACCATTTCAGGTGACTACTTCTTGAAGCTCATCGAGAGAATGCCAAGAGTGTGCAAAGCAGTAATCAGAGCGAAGGGTGGCTATTTTGAAGAAACTACAATATAAAACATGTTTTCAGTTATTTCACTTTTTTTTGTTAAGTACATAACTCCACATGTATTCATTCATAGTTTTGATGCCTTCAGTGAGGATCTACAATGTAAATAGTCATGAAAATAAAGAAAACACATTGAATGAGAAGGTGTGTCCAAACTTTTGGCTGTACTGTATATGTTACAATGTTACGGTTACAGTGTTGTTTTCGCAGATACATATTTTAACCATACACGTGGGCCCACCTGGAAATCATCGAGTCAGTTTGATAAACAGATGTGTTTTTGTTATAATACATAGTTTATTGCTAATTTTATTATTGCTAAATAACCTAAAAGTTGAATATACTGTAGGTCGATATACTGTAGGGCTGGGTACCGTTTAATGTTTTACTTGGTTTGCGATATGATACTAAAATATTGGTCATCTAGAACCATAAAACAGAACAATAAGGATAATATATTCCATGAAACAGTGTTTCCCAACCAGGGGTACGGGGTCCCCTAGGAGTAGACGAGAGGTTAGCAGGGGGTACTTGGATTCATTTCAGATAAAAAATAAAATAATACAAATTGTATTATTGATTATTATATTCAAAGAAAAGCTAAAAGTAAGAGTTTCAGTGTATTTAGGTGTCTTTTTTACTGATAATTTTCCTCTTTCTAGCTAATCAACAAAACCATCGAGGCAAGCGGTACTCATAGAATAAATGAAAGGCCCAAGTGGTACACGAGGCAAAAAAGGTTGGGAACCATCAGTACCTAAAAACATTTTTTGATACCATACTTGTCTTGTTTACCAGTGCCCAACCGTATATCTATCTATCTATTCCTATTTTTCTACTGTATGTTATCCTATAAGTCATTCTCGCCACCTTTGTTAAAAATTCAGCAGGTACCACCGGACTATTGGCCTTTATGTTTTAGCCTTACAATTTGCATCTAAAGTAGTCTTGTAAGGCAAGCAGGTATGTCTTAATGACTTAAAGTTTATCAACAAAATTGTCGGGGGCTCTCTTTCACATGGCCCAGAATACTAATAATAATAATTATTTTTACATTGAGGAGTTACATTATGCTTTCCTTGCTTTCCAATCTGTTGGAAAAGCTTATCCCTTCATTACAGAGCACCAGCAGGCAAAATCCACCAAATCTTCAGCAACACACTGCTCTGAGACTTTTTCTTCTGTTGTGAAGTGGAGGGAGGGGCTTAGGCAGAGGTTGCTTGTTGAACCAGGAGGAACAGTTAAGGGATATGTTGTGAGAGCTGTTTTGGATCATTATAGCATCTTCCAACGTGTAAGATATTAATCCAGACATGTTTGAGATAATTACACAATAATATCCCCCTCTTAAAGGGTAACTAAACTCAAACTCATGAGGGAGCAACTCTGATGTTTTTTCGTACTAAATTAAGATTTCTACTAATATGCACTGCCATGTCAAAATAGTGACAAGGACCTGTAGCCAGCTCTATGAGACCCCAAATTTTAGCTATTCTCAGCTAAAAAAAAGTTGATTTGGGGTTTAGTGCCTCTTTAAATACAGAGACACTTTCAGCCAATCATTTCTCGCTGTTCTTTTGTTGAGACAATCACAAAAGCAAATTTGTAACACGCCACTCAAATACAAAAGACACAAATCCCGTATCACACTGAACAAAAGTTATAACATCTTTCATCATATTTTTCCACAAAATATTTTTACAAATTATAAATAAAGAAAGAATAATTATTTGCTTTAGTTGAATAATATTATTTAGGAGCAACATCAGTATTTATAAAGTACATTCTTACTTTTTCTCTCTTCACTCTCTGCAGAGTTGGCTTATAACGACGAACAGATCCACAAGTTTGAAAAGTGAGTGTTGCTCATTTGCTCAGCCCGTAGCAGCTGTTGTCCTGCCGAGCTCCTGTCTAATCAGCTTGGCCCTGATTCCCCAGGATCCAACTGGCCGCCAACATAAAGAGAGTCAAGTCGCTGTTCAGAGAAGACTGTGTGCTCAGATACAAGGACCTGCTGTCTGCCACACGAGCGTGGAGCGGGTGAGCGCTTCTTTTATGTCCATCTGACCGTCTCCTCTGCACTTGCCCACTTCAGATGTCATTAGAAATTAGATTCCAACAGGCATTCAATCTAAATTTCTATGAAAAAAATAATGTCTTAGTCTTTTACATCATGAGTTCGACTAGGGTTAACAAAATGCCAGAATTATAGCCCAAAACTCCAGGTTTTCTCAGATTTCCTCATGTATTAATATATCTACTTACTTCCCTTCATTTGTTTAAAGGAATCTTTAGAAATAATTAAACAGTCGAGGCCACAATTATTAGCCCCCCATATAAAATTACTCTTGATTTCTCAATGAAAATGAGCATAAACAATAAGTGTTTGTTATTCTAGAAACACTATACACTATAAAGACCATGTCCAATAAGTTTAAATACAATATTTTAATTGTTTACACCAAGTTTAAAAGGGCCATTAATAGTCAATAGTGTAGCCTTTTTGAGCCACAACTGACAACAGCCTCTTTGAGTAGTTGTTAACTAGGTTTGCACATGTCTCCTGAGGGATTTTGGCCCATTCCTCCATTGCAAATTGTTCTAACTGGTCCAAATTGCATGGTTTCCGAGCATGGACATTCACTTTCAGCACCCGCTACAGATCCTCTATAGGATTGAGGTCTGGACTCTGTGCGGGCCACTCCAACACCTTGGTTTTGGTATCCTTGAGGAACTGTTGGACTAATTTGGATGTGCGCTTTGGATCATTATCCTGTTGGAATACCCAGCGACGACCTAAGCTTAAACTACGAGCAGATTTCTCCCTCAAAATTCTAACATAGTCTTCTTTTTTCATGGTGCCATGGACCCGAGCAAGGCTTCCTGTGCCTGAGCCTGCAAAACAGCCCCACAGCATGATGCTCCCACCACCATGTTTAACTGTGGGGACTGTGTTCCGAGGGTTGCAGGCCTCTCCATTTCTTCTCCAAACATAAGCAACATCCATGTGCATGCTAATATTGCCACAACCCTCTGCTCATATTTTCTCCAGCGTTCTTCAGGAGATGCAGATCCGACTTCAGGACTTTCACTCCTTCTCCACGGGACTGTTGGCCGATCTGGAGATGTCCGAGAAGAAACAGTACAAGGTCCACCAATTATACAGTATAATATACACAGTTTTTACATTTATCCATGTTCATCAGTCACGTGACGGGTTACAGCCGCCATCTTGGGGACCTCAGGATAGTTTACATTATATAAAGACACTCATTTTCACTGATGAGGTGAAGATGCTACATCCAAAAACGTGCACCTCAGGCAGAAGAGCAGAGCTAAAACCTTAGGATTTTATCTTTATCGACTGCCTGGAGAGTTACTGACACCATTTAAAAGCTGCAGTTAACATTAGCTACAGCTCCTGCACTGAAAAAACATAGTACTGTATTTAGTTTGGTTTAAATTACCCAAATTTTAATCTAAATGTGAGTTGTTTTGCCTGGTTAAGATTTAGTTGCTCATTTGATCTAGATTGTTTCACTTGTTCTGGGATGTGTCTGACTTGTTTGAACACATTACATCTCATTTCAGATGTATTTATTCACCACTTTGGTAAGAAAATTGTTCTTTTGGCAATTTCACTTTTCGTATTTCAATTAAATGATTTAAAACCAGTCAGAAATGTCATGAAACAAGCCCAGGAAAAAAGTCTAAACTAGTGTAAACCACTCAAAACCAGATGAATATTCTCGAGTAATTTCAGCTTATGTTTGGTATTTAGCTTTCGTAGTGTGAGCTACAGGAACAAACCTGTTCTCCAGAAAGCCCTGAAGCACGCTCAGATCATCTGGCGTTGGATACAACATGTTAGCAAGAGCTGAGCTATTGTTCTAAAAGAGAGTTTGTTGATCTGTGCGGAGACGAAATGCTACAGAGCAGCTTTTAAAAGTGAAGTTGACGAGACTGTTGCCACTACAAACTATAAATATCACAGACATCTGTTTTCTGTTACCTTTTCAATGCCTTCATTTAGTCTTTTGAGTGGAAGCAGATCTTTGGCAAAGTCCTGCTGTAGCTGGACTGACAGCAAAAAAGCCTTTATTGTACTGGGCTTTATTAAAATCTCTTAAAACATGTTGCTTTCTTCTTAGTTTCTGCTAGAAGAAACCAGCAACATTATGAAATCCCCCAAAATATATTATAATTTATTTTTCCTTTAAAAGTAATTTGAATAGTTTTGTCTCAAATCTGATTCCATAAAAGAGCACCTTCACCAAAAAACTACTTTTGTGGTGCTGACTTCCTGAGCACTTTGGCCCTCATTTATCAAAGTTGCACAGAGGATGGTGTATATTTTGGGTGTATTATGATTATACACTGAAGTCCACGTGGCATTTATGAACCTGTGTGTCTCCGCTCTGATCTCGCTGTACGCACCAGGTGCTCATGATAAATGTGGCGGATGAAAACTAGCGTCATTTGAATAAAATGCCCTCAGATGTATCAGGAGGCCTCACCCGAGGATTTCACGGCAGACACGCACAGAACACGGCATTTCTCAAACCAGGAAATAATGAATAATTGCATTTAACGCCACGAGGCGATTCAGGAAGATTATAAAATGTAAAAACAATTGAAAACTAACCCACATTATCTTTAGGCCATCTCCAAGATTTCATTTGCTATATTTGGTATACTTTCGCGGATCGGGAAGTCTGGGCATCTCTGCTCGGACTGTTACCTCCGCGACCCGACCCCGGATAAAGCGGAAGAAAAAAAAAATGGATGGGTATACTTTGACTATTTAAAGCAATTATTATTAAATAAAAGGCTACTAAAAAGTTTGCCACAAATAAAAAATGACCAGAAAATTATTTTTGTGCCTGAAAAAGCGTGAATATAGGCTAAAGCAGTAAAGCTGCAGTCGGACTGGAGATCCAATCTATAGACTTGAGTCTGGACCAGTGTGGCGCTCACAGCACCTGTGTGCAGGAGGCAGGTGGTCAGCAGCAGCTCTGCGGCCTGTGGACAGGAGCCAGGGTGCATGATCAGCCCATGGCTGGAGCTGTGTGCAAACTGAACAGAACTTTCCATGGAGCAAGTATGCACCGTGGAGAGCTGTCTGCCCAGACTAGGACCTGAACCGGGACGAGCTATCCTTCCCCTGGTGAGAGGACAGTGATTTGACTGTTATTGAGGGGACTGTCTACGAGCAGTGTTGGACAGCGTTGGACAGATTGCACAGCACGTACATCGATGTACGTGCTGCTCAGACCTAGCCTGGGAATACCCATGCTGCTCACACTTGAATCTTTTCGAACTGCTACACAGCCTGGAAACCATGGCCCAAATCTTCGCAGGGATTTGGGGACCAATCACAGAACGGGGAGGGACGGCAAGACGATGACGCGAAACTATTGGACAGACTGGATTAGCTGAGGCTCATACGTCATCGGGAACAATTGATACGATTGGCTTTGGGCTACGTGCAGATGCATATGATAGACATTGCTAGCGCCCAATAAACGGCTATGGACAATCGTAAACCACCCCTCTCCTACGAGAATATGAATGGGTGGTTCCCAGACTAAATATTCACTTGTGATATTTAGTCTGGCGCTCAGACCTGGACCTGGACCCGAAATGGCGAACCCAAACCGGACCGTATACTGTGGTACTATTGCGGGATTCGTTTACTCCCTGGGCCTCTCAGGAGCGCAGAACACACTCCACTCAGAACAAGGTGAGTCGTGGTAATAAATGTGTCTACTGCAGCTGACCAGTTTCTATGTCTTCAGTGTGGGCTGATCCTAGTTTTAAACATGCCTTGGCACCAATTCATGTTGATAAAAGCCAGTTTTCCAGTGCGGTTTGATGTTCAGATGAAATGACCTCCACCTCCTGACTCCTGACTACGCCCACGTCCATATTGATAAATGCCAAAGAGGTGGTGTCTTTCCGTACACCTCATTTACACCCTGATTTGGCCATATGCAACTTTGATAAACGAGGGCCTTTGTGTCCAGTTTCTCTCATCGCCACATGCTGGTCTGTTTACATAGTGAGGCTGGGGCTATGTTTTTGGTTATTACCTCCATGAGCGATTATCACATATTAATGCTGCAATCAATTACTGTGTTTTTAATCCTAAATGGTGATATTATTGAATGTTGTCATGCTCCATAGTTCCACTTACCGTTCTCAACTCGGTGCTTTCACTGGAAATGCTTCTATAGCTAAATACTATATTTATAGCTAAGCTCATTTTAAATACTTGACTTCATTGGTGATGACACGTCTCCTTCTTTTAGACACTGGATAAAAGCATTTACACCCTCCATTCAGAGACATCTTTACAGCTGACCGGGATCACGCCAAAAGACAAGGACCAAATGGTTTCCAGGTTTGTAAAACTCCCTCACATGCAATACACCAAAACAGTGAACTGGTTTAGAGCTGAAGCAACTAAGTGATTCCCCTTCATGCATGACGAAAAGATTGCTCTTAGTATTCCAATAAAGCAATAATAGTAAAGGGTGCCAATGCCTGGTAAATGAACACATGTTGACTTCGACTAAACTTGAGTTGGATTAAAATAATGGTCTTTGAAGTACTTTCTCGTGCTGCTCATGTTTTTTGGAGGGCTTGGACTTCTATCTTCGGCCAAATCTTCGTTTTCTGGCTTATACACGAATGCATTCAAAAAAGAATGTTGCGATGTCACTTGAACGCACACTTTTTGCCCCACTTTTACACTTCCTTCACATGTGCAACGTGGGAAACTTATTGTGTGCAACATTTTAGTTGACAGAGTTTTGGACGTCTTCAAAAAAGTAGCATTTCCTTATATTATGCTTGTCAATTTTCTTTTATTGGTATTTTATTATATTCTTATCATTGTTTCAGGATGCACCAGCTCAAGGAGGAGATGGAGATTTTGGTGCGGGAACTGCAGTGCAACAACACCATCATCGAGAGGTTCGTTCAGACTTACACAAGACACAAGATTTCATTTCATCACCGTCTTCCTTTTTCTAAACTCTCTTCCTACAGTTTGGGGGCTGTGAACTCTCCAGGGCCTGATGCCAGACCCTCCACGCTGTGACCCACATTTCTGAGTCAAAACGGACCAAATCTTTTAAGTGACTTTCACCAGAAGATTGTCTCTAAAAGAAGAAACAGCCTGGATGAGTTACACGGCCCATGTAGACTATAGTATTACCACAGGAAGCATCTGAAGGCGATCGATGGGCTCTCAATTTAAAGATGCGCTCGATGACAAAGGAGGAAATGGTTAGCCGACTATAGAAACTCAATGCTAACCTCATTACAGCTCTAGCGTCTCTAATGGGAGCCGCACTGATGGAGCTTTGCTGCGTCTGTGAGTCAGCTCCATTGTCTTCTGGATCCCGGAGTTGAACGTTTGCTCTTCATTTCGCTGGTACCAGTGTTAATTTCGTCAACTAAAATATTTAGTCATAATTTTAGTCACAGTAATATTTTTGCTGACTAAAATGAGACTAAAACTAAATTAAAGTTAGTTCATGAGACTAAAACTAGGACTAAAATCTCCAGATATTTTCGTCGACTAAAAAAAGACTAAATAAAATGACATAAAGAGACTAAAATGATCCAAACTTCAGTGAGTTCAGTTTGAAAGAGCCTCATATCATTTAAATTCACCTCCAAAGGATCAGCTCTGTGTTTCGACCATGTGGGAGACACTTCATGAAGCAGAAAATATTATTAAATATGTTTGAAAACAATAATATAAATGTAAAGTTTAGTCAATACATTTCAAATTTAGTCGACTAATTTTACCTGGGATTTTTGTTGACTAAAATTAGACTAAAACTAACACAATTTCTTTTGACTAAATCTTGACTAAAATCAAATTGCATTTTCGTCAAAAGACTAAGACTAAAACGAAATTAAAATTTGCTGCCAAAATTAACACTGGCTGGTACTCACAGTTTACACATTTTACCTCCATCAAACCAACAACCCGAAAGGAACAGTGTAACTTTTTTGTCTACTTTATTAATGTGGACATATCATGCATACAGTATAAGGATTAGGGTGTCCATTGATATTTACGTTTTATAAATTGAAATAATGTCTCTGTAAGGTATAAACTGTTGTTCATAAAGGGGGGTATTATGCAAAATTGACTCAAGCTTTTAAGCTTGTTACAATGTTGTTCCCTCATCATACACACTTGCACAGTTTAGATGTCCAAAATCGTATTTATTCATGACGTTTCGGCCTTATGCCTTCATCAGATCATTTTTCTTTTCTTTTCTTTTCTTTCTCTTTTTCTCAAAGAAAAAGAAAAGAAAAATGATCTGATGAAGGCATAAGGCCGAAACATCATGAATAAAGAAGATTTTGGACATCTAAACTGAGTGTGCAATGCTTCTCTGTTCTCTGGAAATTTGACCTCCACATTTGCACCTCATTTATACTTGTTTGGTGTGCGATACCTGCTCTTTCTTCGTTCCCTCATCATAAACATTATCAGTAATCTAGCTCCTCCGTGAAGCTCCTCCTACTGCACTTACCTCTCCATCTCTGGCGAAGCTTAATCCTTTCAAAAACATCAGAGATGACTTTACTGCAGCAGCACGGAGCACCACAGTCTGCTTTTGTCCGTTCTCCCCCCTCCCTCTCAACAGTAGAGCTGCGTAGGAGCAGGAGTAAGGGGGGGAGGGAGGGGCTTAGTGAGAGTTCACCAGTAGAATCAGGAAGTAAAACTACTGCAGATTTTGTCGTTTTATATCAATATTACGTTTTCAAACCAACCGAAGTGTAAAATAATGTTCAAGATGTGTTTGAGATTATTACCAAATGCACAGAAGTAGTGAGTACATGACATGAGTAACTTGTTTGAAATAACTGTACTTCTTAGAGTATTTTTACTACTACTTGAGTATATGTACTGTTACTTGAGGAAAAATATAGTTACCCGTGTACTGCAAGTAAATGGCAAATGCTTAATTTTGTGCTTTATTCTCCAGAATGTTTGCTCAGAATTTATGTGACTATTGAAACATAAATTACACTTTCATGCTCCAGCAATTACTCAATACTAACAGTACTCAAGTAGTATTTTCTCTAAGTACTTTTTTTGTTACTTAAGATAAAACTTAATTGATCTCAAAATGGAGAAATGTTCTTGTTACAACAGCTCTTAAGATCACACTGGGAACAAATAGTTTGGAAATGTGCTATTAAAGAAGAAGATACATCTGACAACAAGTAATAATAATAATAATAGGATAAACATATTTTATGTATACTTAATAAAATACTCTCAGTACGCAAGAAAAAATATTGAGTACATATATAACAGAATATAAATAAAGTATAGCAAACAAAATGTACTGTCATTATTTGGGTCACTTCTATTTCCTTCCACTTGCGTAAATTTATTTTATTGTAACGTTACTACTAGTAAATATTTTGTATATTCTACCCACCTCTGGTTTTAATTTCCAGTTAATCATCTTCTAGAGCATATACTTTCTAAATACTGTATCTTGATTGGGTTCTCCAGTGAACTACATTTCATGTCCTCCAGTCCCCCTGTAGATCGGGGCCGCTCCAGGGTATAAGCAGATGAGGCAGCTGCTTAGGGCCATCAGGGGGCCCCAAGAGTTCCTGCATAATAATATTCAAAATGTTGAAAACTGCAGTACAATGCTCAATTGTATGTAGTAAATGGATGAAATGTCTGTTTATTTTGCCCAGTCTCGCTACATTTTTGTTTCCTACATATTGTTTGTTTGGGGGAAACTATTTGCTAGTTTTTAATGTTTGTAAAGTTTGTAAAGTTTATACATTAATATTAGTTAAAGGAGCACTATGCAACTTTTTAAGTGAAAAATAAATTCCTCATATTAGTGCATATTTCACCCTTTAGTGACCCAGTAGCTGTATGGGTCCAGGATGGCACCTTTACTTTCCATCAAAATGGCTTCAATGATGCTCCAGGATCCATTGTTTTTAGGGGTTTTATAGAAACGGACCAGAAACCCTACAAACATTTGCTCCTGGAGAGTCATAGAGGCCACTGTGATGGAAAGTAAAGGTGCCATGCTGCACCCATACAGCCACTGGGTCACTAAAAGGTCAAATATACACTAATATCAGTGTATATTAGTGTATATTTGACAAGGGGCACAATGCCCCCTTATTAATTAAAGGGGCATAGTGCCCCTTTAATTAATAGTTGAAGCCCAATTGGCGCAAGTGTCATGAGGGCCCCCATCACATTACGCAACTTGGTATT
The DNA here is from genome assembly GCA_900303255.1 of Lesueurigobius sanzi. Taxonomy (NCBI): domain Eukaryota; kingdom Metazoa; phylum Chordata; class Actinopteri; order Gobiiformes; family Gobiidae; genus Lesueurigobius; species Lesueurigobius sanzi. Next base: position 11,246 of record OMNZ01092643.1, read on the forward strand.
ATATAAAAGACTAGATCGGACTTGACGCTTGTTGACGTGGCAAACGTGGCGGCCATCTTG
>OMNZ01092648.1:8306-44338 GCA_900303255.1 Lesueurigobius sanzi
GTGAAATATTACTCCAGGTCTGTTTTTGAGAAGGTAACGTTATGTTCTGTAACAACAAACTGAAGGAAATACAGATGGAAATTCTTCAGCAATAGAAGAAGAAATGGCCAAAGTGAGCAGCATTAAGGTCTGTTTTTGACGAGAGAATCATTCTATAATAAGCTCAAAAACTTTTATTTTCTATTTTTGTGCTTTGAGACTTATTGTTCACCTATAGACCAAGGGTTCCCAAACTTTTTGGGCCGCGACCCCCAAAATTAACATGTGAATGAATCGGGACCCCCACTGTAAAAAGTATCTGCAATAATCTGTAATAATTTAAAGTGGCAAAACATTAAAAATATACTGTATTATTGTGGATTTCTTTAGTTTATTTAGTTATTTGACCACAATTCACAAATATATGCTGTCCTTAAGTAAACAGTATATTAAAAACAGTGTTATGTTTCTATTTATTTTATGTTGAAATAATTTGGGGACCCCCAGGTCAAGGCCTTGCGACCCCCCTGGGGGTCCCGACCCCCACTTTGGGAACCACTGGTCTATGGGGTACATGCCAGAGGAACCGGACACAGCCCAAAGATCCAGGAGAAAACATAAAAGACTTTAGGGGTAAATCCAGAACCTTGTTGAAAGGCCACCAATCCAAAACAAAAGTCATCCCGATAGTTACAAAAGAACATGAAGAAAGTAGTTTAAAATGTCCACTGTACAGACATATTTTTAAAATGTGTGTACAATATTATAACATATTGTCTTGGCCCCACTGATTGTGCAAAAAACAATAAAACTAACATTTAGAACATAAAAAATGAAATCTTTTCTCTTCACAGATACCATTGCGGCTCAGAAACTTATTTTTTTATGCAATATTTGAAGAACATTGGATTGGTCCATGAAAAAAACCTATACTGGGCCATTTCGAGCAGCCACTCAGTTTCAGACGATTCAAAATAAAAAAAAAATCACATGGCTCAAATAAGAATACAACTCAGACGAATGCATGTTGGAGGTAGAAGAATACCTAGTAACTCTTTTGACACTCGCAATAAAACATATTTCAAAACACATGTACTTAAAACCTGCAAAACATTAAGATTTACCATAAAAACCTCATCATTAAAACTTAAGAACAGAAAATAAAAATTACACATTATTTCTTCCATAGGAATTTGTCATTGGTTTTCCAAAGACTTCTATTCTCTTCTTGCTTGTAGTGCTCTCTTGCTGCAATGTTAGTGTTGACACAGACCCTCTGCACTTCGGCTGGGTCCGTCAGCCTGTTCAAACTCTCCTCGTCCCCCTCCTGTAGGACATCCCAGAAGTCTTTGGAGGACTTTTTGATTGAAGTTTTTGGTGGACCGACCTCACAGACCTCTGCTATTGTAGTTTTTGAAGAGGAGGGAGACTCCGTAGAGGTCTTGGGAAGAGACGGTTTGCTACGAAAAGTCGATGCTGAAGAGGAGTTTGATGTTTTCGGTGATGTCCTTTTGGGTTTAAACAAATCACTGAGTATCGAGGTGTCTCCTATTAAATCTGTTAGAAAAGTGGGATTTGTCTTAGTCATAGATTCAGAGTTCCCTTTTGGTTCTTGGGAATTCTTGGAAGACGTTTGTTGCTTGGCTGGTGCGTCGGATGAGTTGGGGCTATTTTCAAAATGTTTGTTGCTCAACACAGCAGCATCAAAACTGGTCGGCTCAAAGCGATCCTCATCCTGAGCCTTAGGATTTGTGATATTTTTTGCAATTCTTTTAGCCTTTATGTATCCGCTAGTAATTTCCACTTTCTCCTCTGGCCAATCGGCTTCCGGACTCGGAATGTCCTCAAACGGATCTCTCTTTTGCTTTTTATCCTGCATTTGCAGCTCTTCTTCTTGACATTTTGACTTTTTGTTCCTCTTCAAGTTCGAACTTGGTTTTTCAATTGTTTTTGTGGCTTCTTCACAAGGAGCAGCTGAAGGAGGTGGCGCTTTAGAAGAGGTAGAAGGAGCGGCCTTAACAGGAAGGGGTTGTGGGAAGTGCTTCGAGACGGCGTCGGCCAGGTCGGGATGGTCCATCGAAGTGTAATATCGATGTAACCAGGACAGTCTTTGGTTCGAGGTGCTTTTGAGAACTTCTGTTGCAAACTGTTCCGCTGAAGGAAAGTGGAATTTTGCTGCCATCTCCTCCAGCTGTTGCCTAAAAACAAGAGAAAGAAAACGATATGTTGGCAAAAGTAGGGGAGACCGGGATGATTGTAACACGGTCCAGATAAGTGTAATATGATCCTATCAATCTGTAGTCCTTTCCATCAGGCACAGTACATTTTAAGATTGATGCATAAAGATTTTATCTGCAAACAACTGATTTTGAGAAAGTCATTTTTTGGCTTAAATTTGTGTTTTAGACATTTAAATTAGCTGACAATACAAGATTTACAAAATATTAAATGTTTGGCCCACTGCATTTTTGGCCCTCTTTTTTCATGCTACTACAATTAGCTGAACATTATAAACAGGGGCAGGGATGGTTATAACACATGATTAAGCATGTGTTACAACCCACCCCGCTAGTTGTAACAGAGATACTCTTTGGTTTGACTCCTTCTTCTGTTTTTTTTGTTGTGATTGTAGGAATCTTATGAGCTGCCATTTGTAGCCAACAAACGTCTGTGTGTATTTTGTTCAAAGGTTTGAGAGTCATAGCTCAAACGATCAGTGAGTTACAGCCCTCCAACAAAAAGCGTTACAATAATCCCCAGCCTCCCCTACACCAGGCCTATATGGAGTAATAATTAATAGCTAAATCCTATGCATGCAATTATCACATTACGAAGGCTGCAATAACTCGAGTTGGAACAATGTCCTGGGGTGTTAACTGTTTCAGATCACAGAGCAAAATAAATAAAAAAGTGTCACAAAAAAAAGCTAAAGATTTTAAAGAGGACTCATAGGTCCTTCTTTCATCTGTGCAAAAGTCCAAGCTATGGTTACATAACTGATATGGGCTTAAAGTGCAGACACTCAGCTTTAATTTGAGGGTATTCACATTTAAATCAGAGGAAGAGTTCAGGAATTACAGCTCATCAAAATCAATAATAATGGGACATCACTGGACTTTATTGTTTTACCTTATTCTGATCCATGTTTAGCATTTTAGTTCAGCACTTTGGTTAAAACTTTAGTTCTTTTATGTGCAATAGAAAGGAAGTTTGAAATTACTTTCTTTGATCACAGAACTGCAGTAAAGATCTGGCACAGCAGCTCTGAGGAGCAAACCCAGGACTTAGACCATGGAGCTCATGGACATCACCAGGTGGACTCCAGATGTCAGACACTCACTGCCCAAATTATGTAATTGCATGAATAGAATTTTTCACAAACGATCACAAACAACCTTTGGAGGGTCTGACGTATCTTTGGTGTTGGACATCATGGCGGAAAATACTAATGTATTGCTATGATATGCCACACAACTGATGACGGTGTATGAGTGTGTGTGATTGTGGATATGTTTGTTATACGGTCTTTAATTTGATTTTGTAAATATACTCTGCTTTCTTCCCTATTCCGTGGATTTGAAATGAGGATAACCTTGAAAACACGATTCATCTCAAGCAGCTATTCCTCTTAAAAAGATAAGGGTTACACTTTAGAATATGGCCCGGTAACAACTGGTAACTACTAGGTAATTACTAACCACTAGGTAATTAGGGAGAACCACATTATGGACTGGGACAGGGTCATCCGTGCCGAAAGTAACAAGTACCACCGCTGGATCAGAGAAGCCATCGAGATCAGGAAACTTGCACCAACATCAATGAACCGGGACGACGGAGCATACACCCTTTCTCACACCTGGGTCCTGGAGAAGGCGTCAGTCAGTAGGGGGCGCAAACTTCCCCTGCTGACTGGTGAATCCATATAAGCAGCCTCAGACACGTAACTTTACCATCATGTGACGATTCTGACGATGACCACAGGAGTTTGTGTAGGTTCTCAGTCGTACAGGAGTTATCCATCGTAGGCAAAAATTCTTCAGTCTTCATCTGTACTCTGTAGTTGAAGTGTAGAACCACAGGAGTGGTTGAAACTAGTCAAGAAGGTAAACAAACCTCCCGTCTTGCTAAAAGAATGCTAAAAACGACCTAGTAATTACCCTAGTAAGGGGGTGAGGGTTAATTACCTAAGAGTTAGGGTTAGGGTTAATTGCCTAAGAGTTAGGGTACCGGGTTAGGGTTAATTACCTAGTTACTGGGTAATTATTGTTTTTTTTCATAGCAATTACTAGTAGTTACTAGGGATATTACCAATAGTTACCGGGCCGTATGCTAAAGTGCTACCAAAGTAAGTTAATAAATCAATGAATAAAAAAGTAAGCAGTCCAATCTGCCAGGTATGTACAATATTCAATTTGTGGATTTGCAAAGTCAAGAGTGAAATCCTTCAAAAAACATGACCTGTTTGAAACCCAGCCTGGATTGTTTTCCACAGCTAACTGCACATTAATTAAGGCTCTAAGTAGGGGATGTTTTCCTCGTACAGGGGCACCTAAGGGCAAAGGCAGACAGACTCTTCCCAGGCAGAGAGACTGGAGCCACTGAGGTGTTACCCAGCCCGGCACACGGCATGTTAATAGAAGTGGTGCAATAGTACAAGTTGTGTGTATTGGGACAATTCGAAGTGTAAATGTGTGCTGACGTGTGCATGTATAACTGTGGCTTTGGACGGCCTGGAGCGCTCATTTTTTGGTTCCACTCAGGAGGGCTGTGGTTAAGGAGAAGAGAACTCCAGCACTGTCAGGCCTCAATGCAAACAGAGCTAATCTTTGGCAGGATGCTGGGAAATAGGTGGAAGGCAAAAAGCTCAGAGGTGGTCTGTCCTTAAATTCTCCACACACACACTGTTCCCGCGGACCTGGTGGGGGCGCTCATTCCAGACTCTGTGGTGAGATTTGGCTTTATTCCTCCATCCTGCTGGGAAAATATCTCCCTCGCTCAAACACAGAGCCTTTTCTTCTTCACAAACGTTTTGCCAACTTTATAGTAATTATAAACAGTACCAAGCCATCAGCCATGTTTTACAATCATCTCTGCTTTGGAGTTATTAAGAAAGGAACTAGTAGGTTTGCCAGAAAGAATTATAGGAAGAGTAGTTGTAATTTTTCAGGCTTGCTAGTGCTCTCAGTCATCAAGGACTTTTCCATTATAGCAGAAATTTGTTGTCAGAGAAGTTGTCAACTGGACCGAGGTGGTCTGGGTTCACAACATTGGGGCTCTCGTTCATGAAGCTCCTTCATGTTCATCTGATAAAATTCTGGATATCAAGTTAGACTATTCTTCTGCGATGTGTGTTGGAGGCTCTCAGTTCTCCTTGAGTTTAAAGTTTTACACAGAACTTCACTCCCTCACTCTGTCCTTAAAATCCCTTCTAAACTCAATTTTTTTCTGTGTTGTGACTTCACACTCCATTTCCGAAGGGGACTTGATTCATATTAGGCTCAAAAAATGACGTCCCAAATCAGAAAAATGCAGAAAGTTAAGGCTGCACGTCAGCTTGCTCGGGCTAAAGCTAACAAGGAGCTAACCACTAACAAAGACCCTCCTCAGCATCTAACATTTGCTACGGTAGGGGCAGAGCTTCTGCAGGAAATCAGGGAAATAACCCAGGCTAATGCTAACACGGAGCTAGCTGCTAACAATGACCCTCCTCAGCATCCAACATTGGCTACGGTAAAGGCAGAGAATCTGCAGGAAGTCAGGCAATTATCTCGGGCTAATGCTAAACAAGGAGCTAACCGCTAGCAGTGACCTTCCTCATCATCTTACATTAGCTATGGTAAAGGCAGAGATTCTGCAGGAAGTCAGGCAATTCCGGGCTGAAATGAGACCAGAAATTATGGAGATCAACAGCAAGCTGGACCGGGTTAATGATGACCTGCACAGCCTTACGACCCGGGTAACGCAAACCAAAGAAAGAATCTCTGAACTTGAAGCCTGGGCAGCACGCGTGACAGAGGCAACGCGTTCGCTGGAGGAGCAGTGCGACATCCTCCAAAGAAAGGTGATAGATTTGGAATCCAGATCGCGTCAAAACAATATCAGAAACTTCGGTCTACCTGAGGGGAAAGAGACAGCTCATGTGCCGCAATTCGTAGATTCCTTCCTGAGGGAGCACTTGCAGGTACCGGAGGATTTGGAGTTAAAAATACAACGCGCCCAAAGATCTCTAGCACACAAACCGCCGCCAGATGCCCCGCCCATAGTTGTTCATTTCCAGGAATACACAACCAAAGAACTGGTCCTGAGGGAGGCATGGAGGAAGAAAATCGAGGTAGGCCTCAGACGCATTGGCTTCAATCACGATTATCCAGCAGAGATAGTCAAGAGGCGCAGAGAATACAATGGCATCAAAAAAATTCTTAAAGAGAAGAACATAAGGAACCAGACGCCATTCACCAATTGCTGAGATGGCTTTGTTAATGGCTCCTGATATAATAAATGAGGTCTTTTCTTTGTGGCCTCTTCTTGTCAAGTGGCCATTCTGTTTTAATGGAACTTTGACATGTTGTGGTGTTGTGTGTCCAAAATGATTCATATGATAGAACACTTTCGATACCTGCGCATAGTCTGGGGTGTTTCCCCAATAATGCATGTGGTGCGTCTGGTCTGGTGAATGCTCCTGGTGCTGAATGTAACTGGATGCTCCACACTTGGTCTCTGCAGCCTCGTCTTAGAGTCGGTCCTGCTCTGTATCGGAGGACTGTCTGGCGGGCTCTCCGACAGGCTCTGGAAGGGCCAAGTGAGCGTGTCATTAAGTGCTTATCCTAATACAGTAGCAATTACCCATGTTCCGTGGCCGTTACGTGCCTCCTGTGTGCCCAGGAGATGGTTGGCTGGCATTTGAGAGAACATGTGGCGCTGGAACACATCCCTCACGGCCGCTCTGCTGATCAGCTCCTCGGCTCGGCTCGCTCCCACTACCCTCTGGTTGGAGTGGGTATAGGCGACCTCTTGGACAGCACCTTCAAAAACAAGCACGGGAAATGTTTAACGCTGTCAAAATCAGCAGAAGCTCAGTAGCAGAGAGTTCGCCGCCAATCCAAAGGTCGAAAATTGGTTCCCAGCTTCCTGTGCATACGATTGTTGCAGCATTAAAAGTTTCTCAGCGCATATGACACAGACAATTTTCACTAAAACATAGTTACCACAATTATACTTTTTTGATACGATTTATACGATTTTGACCTTTTCCTTGGTTCAACTTTTTTGCTATGTTTATTTTTTTACGTCCTTACATCACGTTCGAAGTGAGGGGGAAAACAAAGCACGAAAATAGCTAAACTTTCCGACTGCTCCACAAACACAAATACAGATGTACAGTATGTTCAACCAACTGACATGAAGAGGAACAAAGGGGTTCAACGACCCAATTCACAATAATGCTAATTAGGGTGACCAGATGTCCCAGTTTGCCCGGGACTGTCCCACTTTTGAGTCCCATGTCCCTGTGAATTTCTCCGAAACCATTAAAATGTCCCAATTTCACACAATCTCCGTCCCAGGTGTCCCATTTTTTTTCACCATTGCCATGTCCAAAGCAAAGTTTTTTATTTGAAACATAATGACTTTAGGCCTTGCGTGCGCGACCGAACCAATTAAAAAGCCCAAAAGTCTATCACTTCAGTGTTGATTGGTTGATTTAATTGGCAATAGGCTTTTACAACAGGTTTACCGTTAAACTTTGGGTGGGCACTGTTGGGTAAAACAATAAAGTCCCAGTTTTCAATATGAAAAATCAGGTAGCAACTAGCTTTGAGTGCCGGTTTTTCACTTCTACTGGACAATGTGCTAAATCTTTTATGCAAGACTGTGTCAAGACATTCATAAGGAACCCATTTTGACTCTACTTTATTTGTGTGTGGTAAATATGCTTTTAGTGTGCCGGAAAATACCCAAAAAGAGTGAAAAATAGTGATTGCCATAACAAGCTTCCTTCCCCCTCACTTTGAAACCAATCAAACCCACATTTAAATACATAACTAATTATATAGGATCTATCTTGTGAAGTGAAGTAATTTGAGCTTTAGAGATATTGCTTATCATTGCTCTCAATGAGTAAAATCTTACCCAACACAGTGTCAATGGTTCCATTCTTGGATTGTGGGGACAGTAAAGGTGTTTTGAAGTTTCTGACTCTTGGTTTTTCTGGGGTCACTTGTCCTTGTCCGTTTGAGGTCACCCTTTCTTTTATGGGCGAAGTAAAATGGCATCCTTTAGGTCTAGGTTTCTTACTAATCCGTTCGTCTTCGGATGACGTGAAAGCCTCGATGTTTTCAGTAAATTTAACTTTGTTTTTGATACCGGTTGGTCTCTTTCTGCTTTTCTTTTCACCCGTCGTGGCAGTTCTTTTGGGAGGTAAAACAAGTGCTTTCTTGCGTGAAGAGGTCATCACCTCGATGTCCAAATCCTCGGATTCATCGGAGCAGTTGTTGAAGATGTTAGGTCTGCGCACGAAGGCTTTACGCACATTTGATTTGGGATTTTCTTCATTCTTTGACACATCGCTTTTATCCGAGTCAGAGTCACTTAAGATTTTGAAGTCGTTATTCAACTTGGCAGAGTCTTTTACTGTGGTGAAGTTCGAAACATTAGGTGAACTCTTGGATATTCCTTCTTGTTGGCCGTCTTCCCCCGAACTGTTTTCGTCAATGTCGGAGCTGCCGCCATCTCCTGAATCTGGACTTCCTTTGCTTTGCTGCAGCAGTTTAGAAAAGCCCTGCTGCAGCAAAGTCATTCTTCCTGGAGTAGAAGCGGCACCCTCAGTTGCATTAGGGGCCGCTAGCTTCTTCGTGACGCCGTCTTCATCGTCTTCACTGCCGCTGCTGAAGTCCAGAACTCTCCTGGGCAGCTTGGCGTCATCTCTCTTGTCAACTAGTGCCACATTATTCGTTGAGGCACAATTCTTTTCCGGTTCCTACAAAAAAAAAAATCAAGAAAAAGTTAATTAATTCATTATTCATCAAACTTCAGAAATAGCGTAGTAGTAGTAGAGTCAATTTCTTTTTCCACCTTAGATCTACATGGGTGAAAGAAAAACAGAATTCTTTTTATTCACAATTATCATTTTTACCAATCCTGAATGCGAAAGAGTCTAATGTAGCCCCACTGTTTTCTTTGGCGGTCCACCTAGTTTACTTCTCAACACCATCATAGTCTGAGCTATGTCTAAAACAGGCATCTAATTAACTCATGTGAACAATAGGGATGTGCAGGGGGACATGTTTGTTGAGTAAAACTACCAATTTCACGGTATGAAACTCTGGGATAATTCAGGTAGTGCAACTTTGATAGTGAGGTCTGTATTTTAAAATTATAGTTTACCCAAGTATTTTCCCAATTACAAGGAGAGCACCTTAGGTTGCAGGCCCCATAAGAGCAGTTCTCAAAGAAGCTCAAAAGGAGTCTCTCTCTTTCAACCAAAATCCCAGCAGATCAGATGTTATTGCAGTTCTACTACAAGCCTCCAGAAACCTCAGACTGAGATCTGGAGGTTCCATGTAGGGCTGGGCGATATGGCCAATAAATCTTATCACGACTTTCTTTAGTTTAAATCACGATTTCGTCTTTTAAAAGGCGACTTAAGCCATCTGCTTCTTCTTGGAATTTGTGGATTAGTCTAGGTTAAGACTTGTTTCAGTCCAGAGTTTTGACATGCTGCCCTCATGGTTTGATCCTGGTTCAGTCTGTGATATTGTCCAGGTTTAGACTCGATTTAGACCTAGTTTCCTTTTGGTTTATTTTTGATTGAGTCCTTAGGTTTAGACCTGGTTTAGTCCTGGTTTAGTCCAAGAAAATCATCTTTTTGTTCTGTCCCTGGTTTAGACCTTGATTTCAGTCTCTGCTTTAGTCCAGTTTACTTCTTGGTTTAGTCCTGGTTTAATTCAGATTCAGTCGGTGATATTGTCTGATTTTAGTCCTGGTTTAGACCTAGTTTTCTCCTGATTTAGTCCTGGTTTAATAAGTATTTGAGCTTAGAGCTGTGTTAAACATAAAAACCACTGAATCACGATATGACGATGTTCCCAAAAAAGCAGATCATCATGGAGATCAGATCATGATAAACTTGTATTTGTGCCCATGCAGTCTAAGATGGAGTTGCGATGGTAGCTTTTATAAACAACTTGGAGAGCATGCTATCCATAACCTGCCTTCAAGTAGAATCCTGAATCCACAAATGCTGTGAGAACGAAAAACAAAATGACTCCCGTCCATTTCAGAACTCCATGTAACAAGGATGCTGGCTGTTGAGAATACTTAATCTATGGAACTGGGTCAGTAAAGAAGCACATTAGAGTTTATTGTGAAACGTTCCCCTAAAATGTAGTACAATATTTATATAGCCATAAACTCGAACAGCCCGTCAGCCAACACTCCAGCTAATGTGAGCCCTCTTTGTGTAATTTAGAAACTTCCATGTGACGTATGCGCTCTGTCAAGATGTTAACGCGACCGGAACAAAGCGGCCAATACATTTCCACTCGCAGTGTGAACGCGTCTTTATGGCAGGGACCACCAACAGTGTTCCTGATTTCATGACATTTGCCATGACACTTCCCGGAGGTTACAGTGTCTGTGCGCATGTGTTGCCTCAGGCCTCGCTCAGAGTGCGTGTTACAGCACTCCAGTGTATTCATTATTTGCGCAGGAATTCAAATGGCCTCGGAGGAGCGGCGAGCTGAAGAGGACAATGTGGAACGAGATGAGAAGAGCCAGTCGTGGGGTAAATAAATAGCTCCAAAGCCCAAGAAGGCCTTCAGTGCGGTCTGTTGGTCCCATTATAACATTGGTAATTATATCCAGCTGGGTCATACGAGCCGGAACGACAAAGTCTTACAAAGAAATCAGTGTCACAATCAGGGACTCTATAATAAAGCTGTAATTTAAATTTAAATTTAAATTTGGATGGCTGCAAATATCAAATAGCAAACCGTTTGTGTAGGTTCTCAGTCGTACAGGAGATGTCCATCGTAGGCAAAAATTCTTCAGTCTTCATTTGTACTCTGTAATTTTGACTCATCAAGCTTATGTAGAAGTGCAAAAAGCCTTTGAGGAGGTACTTGGAAAGCTATAAATTTATGCAATATAATATAATTTACAAACGACAAAATATCTTGGAGATCATGGCCATGGGGTCTTATCTTTATAACCAGTTAACCATTGACCATAGACCACTACAAAAATGTTCCAAACATGCATACATTAGTTCCACACATTAGTTTATTCTTTTATATCATATGTAATGTAAAAAATGTGAAGTGAATCTGAATTTTAAAAGTACAGTTTATTGAGAGATGTCAAGAGACATTTATTTTCTTCTTTGATGGCACATTTCCTGACTTTATGCACCCCCTCTGTGATCCTATGTTAAGAGCTGCTGCAACAAGTAAACCTTATTACAACAGTTAATTATTTATCATTATTACAAGTTATGTTTCATGTTGCACAAGTACACCGAAGAAAATTCCTATACTGTGAAACCTTCATTGACAATGGCAATAAACTCTATTCTGATTCTAAATTGTGATATCTGTAAAGTAATATCTTATCTTAAAACGCCACTGCAAAAGCTATTTTGTGTCATAGATTTACCATCAACTCACTTCATGTCCCTGGAATTTGGAATGGATAAAAATCTTAAATTGAAATCATTACAGTCCTTGAAAGATTTACAGTTATATAATACTGTAATATTATACTTTAAAGTACTCTGTACTTTTCAATTATTTTACCATACTATAACGTAAAGTACAGTGACTTGCACAAATGATTCAGACAGTGTTAGTCCTGAGCTGCTGCCATTACTAGCAGATACCAAACCATTATTTCCATATGTTCTGAATGTTGGAATGAGCAGATGTGTGAGGTGCATGGGAAACGAGACAAATTGCTGCATTTTCAGTGAATGAAACACTCACAGCGGTCGTCTTGGGATCCTCTTCCTTCTCCTCTGCCATGTGGGTTTGAGCTGTCGTTATACCTGCCTCCACCTGTCCTTCCCTCTATCAGAAAAGCAAAAACATGATGATTTATTTTAAAACCTATGCTCTGTAAAAAGAAGATGGCACATGTAAAAAGACATGTACGCTTTCTGACCTCCAGGATCTGACGTGTAAGGCATGTCCCTCGGGTCTGCAGTCTGAAGAGGTTTTTGATGCCGAACAACTCTCCCTTCTGTGCGTCGTTCCCCTGGACCGCCTCAAAGTACCGCCGCGCACTCTCCACCGCCACAACTGAAGAGTGCAATTGCTGGAACATATCGAAATATATATTAGTAGGAAATGAATGAATATTTTGCATGCACTGAGATGTACAGTATGTTAGTTGTTTTGAGTAGGAGAACAAGGGCTTCACATTAAATTCTAATCTAATTTAAATGATCTCCTGATCTACTGACTGGATGCAAGGAGGGTATTTTTTTTTTTTACGTAATACAATGTCCTTTGTCTTTATGGGGTCTTACTATGTACAGTATGAAATCAGTTAATCTTCAGATGAGACTTCTACAAACATGAAATTGGCCAACAAGTTTATTTCATTTCATATTTTAAAATGTCTCAGTTAGTTAGTGCTCTTTGATAGGTTTAAAATGCACCCAGTGAATTGATTCTTTTTATTTTAAAACATTTTTAACAGTAATCAAGTTTTTTCTAACTTGCACAGGCAGCCCTAGCTAAATCCATAATATTTAGCCTCATATCAATTCTGATTATGTACAAATACTTTTTTTTTCTAGCCAAAGTGCTAGTACAAGAAACCTGCTTTCTAGCCCAAAAGGAAGTTGTCCAGATGTAAATTTGCATTTTTGCTATAATGTGGCACATTTATAACTTGTATACGGTAGGATATTAAGATTGTCCATTAATGTGCGCTGTCCAGATAAAAAAATATAAAATATAAGATAAAAAAATAAAAATAAAAATAAAGTGGGTAGTGGCACACAACAGTACACTGGTATAAATGATTGCTAGAGTCACCAAGGCAACAACTCTAGTTCAACTAATTGAGAAAGCTCAGACATTTCATGTTGGGAAGAGATTTGGGTAAAGCATGACAGCCTCAATTTCCAGCTGTTTTGATTGACTGATTTTTTTTTCCTAGTAATAAATTATCATTCAAAATATCCATAACAGCATTCTTCCTGTCCTTAAAAGGTGCACTATGTAACAACAACAACTTGACATTAGTGTGTGTTTGACCCTTTAGTGGCCCAGCATGGCGCCTTTACTTTCCATCACAGCGGTCTCTATGACGCTCCAGGATCAATGGTTTTATGGTTTCTGGCAAGTTTCTGGTACAAAACCCTAAAAACAATTGATCGTGGAGTGTCATAAAGACCGCTGTGATGGAAAGCAAAGGAGCCATCCTGCACACATACAGCCACTGGGCCACTAAAGGGCCTGTCTCACCGGCCTGGAGACTAGGTCTCGACTTGGCGGCGACTCAGTCTCAGCTGAGTCTCAGAGACATCTCTGCGACGTCTTCTGGCCACTCTGCAGGGAGTTGCAGCAAATACTAAGAGGCTAGTTCGCAACCTGAGAGATCTCCAAGTCTCAGCGCGACTATTTTTAGTCTCCAATTCGCAGCAACTGATCAATCTCAGGAGTCGCGGCGACGTCTCAGCCGATGAGATACCCCCTTGAAAGGGTCAAACACCTATATAGTTTTGTTTAGTTTTTTTCACTTAAAAGGTTACTTAATGCACTATCCTCCATTTCTCTTGTCTGAGGAAACATGATATGAACATTATTCAATCAAGAATTACCACAACAGAAATTGTGGCTAAAGAGGATTCCACTATGAAATACCTGCCATAGACTAATCATGCTACCAATAATAGAGGTCTACACACATAAAGTTACTTCATTACTCCATCACACAGCTCTGGCAGTCAGTGAATCATGTTTTTGGTATAATAGTATGCATAGTACCTGTTTGTATACTTGACGTAGATAAATCACTTCTTCCACTGTGCCCAAAGAGATTAGTCTGAGAACGGTTACATCCCGGCACTGGCCAATACGGTATGCCCTACAATCATACACAATTATTACAACTCATTTACAAATAGTTCTAAAATGCACATTGACATAGTTGAACGGTACAATCATGAATGAGAGCAAGGATTTACATAAGCTTTAAGTTTAAATTGGCAGAGGACTTAAACCCACGACACTGAAGGCTGAACCGTGCTACCCACCAGCACAGGTCGAATTACATCTGTCGCCTGGAAATGGAAGTTTTTCTTTTTTCAATTCATAAAAAAAATAAATAAATAAAACTTTACATTTTTTTTATTTTTATTGCTGGCTTGTCCTCCTGTGGCAACACAGAAGGGGGTATAATATTTTTAACCATGCTGTTTTTTGTTTACATTTATTCTTTAAGTTTGCCGAGCAGGCTCTAGAAAAGTAAAGGCTTGTTGTTGCTTTGCCCACTGCCGCGAGGATGGAGTTTCTCACCTTTTCTGCCCTTTATAGGAAGATGCTCATCTTGATTTCCCACATGTGTAGGACTATTCTCCTATAATACATCCATGCTATTCTCCCACTAATAGGCCCGAGTGGCTTCGGTCTATCTCCTAGGCGCTGATTTATGTTTTTCCCTGCTTACGACCTCCTGCTTATGGGTTAGTTGCTCTAGTCGACCCGCAACCTGTAGCTGTAGTTTATTTGAGCAATTCACATTTCTTAATATTACAAGTTCATATCATTACACAGTAATGGTACTCAAAGGGAGTAGGCCGAAGCAAGAAATCCCGTTTCCTGTAGATTATAATATGCATTTCACAGTAATACAATATGAAGACTTGTGTCCACAATTCTGTAAATTAAGACTTCAAAGTGCTAACAATAACAGGAACTATCAATATACTGTATGCTGTACCTGTCAATAGCCTGAAGATCATTGGCAGGGTTCCATGTGGGGTCGAATAAAACAACAACATTAGCACCAACAAAGTTCAGCCCAAGTCCCCCCGCCCTGAAAGCATAAAACAATGAGGTTATACATTACCCATACATACATACTGTATAATGACGAAACTCCATACTGACATAGTGGAAACAAGGCATATGTTAACGTGAGGGGACCGGTTGAACTCTTTCACGATCTGGACTCGCTCCTTAGATTTGGTGTTCCCGTCTAATCTGCTGTAGTCCAGGCCTTCAGCCATGCAGTAACTCTCCAGAACGTCCAACAACTGCAAGGTTCCAAGCAAAACAAAGAAATGATGAGGGTCTGAAAAACATGGCGCTAAGTACATACAAGCAAGGTGAGGCTAGATGGTTGGGCAAACAAAACTAATGCAAGACAAACAATTTACTCTCAGGACTAATATAGAAAATGCTGTGTTTATTTGGAGGTTAAATATGTTTGAACTTGACTTTGCCCTTGGAACCATGCACTTAAGACCTGAAAAAGCCAAACGATCAGCAAATATATCTTCATAACAGCTCATCATACTGATTTGAGGTGACAGCATCCAATAGGCACAGAGCTATGATGAGTTTCTCCATCTATGTTTATGTTTTTTCAAATGATAACTTTATATCATGGGATAATGCCTTTGGTAAGAACGATTTATTTACACCAGAGAAGAAAAAAACACATGCTCACATGGATTATGTGTGCATGTGTTTTTATATTGATGATATATATAAATATTGATGCAAAAAACAGGGGACACCCAGTTAACTGTAATCAGCTTTTGTACTACTTTCAAGAGTAAAAGAATAAGTCATTTTGGTTAAACCTCTTAAGCTCGAGGGTCCCCATTTTTGGGGACTTGCCACTTTTAGAGACAATCCTTGTTTATTTTAATCTATTTTTAAAAATGTGTTCACAAAAATGTGTTTTCTTGGAAAAAAAACTGTATTTTATGAACAAATATATAAATAGGATCCAAAATTTTCATTGAAATATTACACATTTTAATTTTGTGCCCTATTTATTACAATGGGATTCCGCCTAGACTATTTTAAATCAAAACCTCAATAACTTTTCAATTATTTATTGTTACAGAGGCAAACAGTTGGTAAAAAGTCAATAATTAGCTGTAGTTACCATTTTTGATGTTTATTTGTTTCTTTACAATGAAAACAAGCTGCTGACCTGCTATAATGTGTGGTTCTTTTCTGTCTTTCAACCTCAATTACTCATGCCCACTATGATTTTCTTGAAAATTTTCACATCTACAGTATCCCCATAGACATTCATATCATATGAGAGCAATATGAACATTTTAGACATTTTACAAGCTGTTAAAAGCCTTCCAGAGGATATGTATATCAAATCCGGAAAAAAACAGCCGTGGGCTTAAGCGGTTAATAATACTTATTAGTTGGTCACATTCTTCCATGTAATTTACAAAGAAATGCAATGACCTTATAATATAATTACCTTAGTAGAGAGTGAAAACAGAAGCACTTTGTCCTTTCTTTGAAGATAATAATTCAACAGCTTTTGTAAAACCTTAGAAATGCAAAATCCAAATGTTAGTAAATGCCATTTGTACTGTATATTAAGCTTAGTACACATTTGGACACAGGAGTTGTGCTGTACCTTCATTTTGCCACTGTACATTGGATCAGACAAGGCTTCAAATGCTTCATGCTTATATCTTTGCACAAAGTCTGGAAACTGTTGAAATACTTTCTGACAGATGACGGCCAAATACTTTTTCTATGCAACAGAGTGACAACAGTTAAAAAAAGAGGTTGTCTTAATTAAATATAAAAAAGACCTTTGTTGTACCTGGTTCTTGCTGGTCCCTGGGCTGGACTGGAGCAATGCCACGTGGTTGGAAACTTTCCTCAATATGGCCAAATACGTGAAGTAAAGTTTTTTCATCTCCACACCTTCAGAATTGGCCTGTATCATATTGTGCATATATTGGAATGCAAAGCAAAATATATAATCGATTTATATCCATACACTGCATAGTAATGTAAAGTTCTCAAAATTAATAACAAAATAGTTACAAATAATTCATTAAACTGACTTTGTAGCAGCACCGTCTCCTTGTATGCCCACTCCCACAGTCACATTTCTCAGAAGATCTCAACAATAAAGTCACATCTTCACTCTTTAGAACCGTCTCGTACACCGTTTGTTGGAAGTCTGTCAGAGAGCAATACACCACCTACGACCAATCAAACATCACAATTAGATGATTTTTGACAAAGTTGGGGAAACTATAGCAACCTACTCGGTCATCCTTCCTGGGCAACTGTTCCTTAATGAGACCTTTTGTTCTTCTTAGAAAGTGGCGAGAAATCTTTTTGACTAGTGCTCGAACTATTTTTCTGCCAGTTGCAAGGGCACGTTTGGTGGCACTGTGCCTCTGCCCTTGCTCTATGGGCTCAGCAAACTTGGTTTTGAAGTGTCCCAAGCTTCCAAGACTCTTAGGCACTGCCCTTTATTAAATGAAAACGCTTTATTAGCTAGATGTGTTCAATTTAAACAATGAGCAATGCAGTAAGCACTTACCAATCCATGACACACCAGAGCTCTTCAAGATTATTTTGCAAGATGGTTCCAGTGAGGCCGATTCGAATCTGGGAAAATTAAAAGATGAATGAGAAGTTGATCGTTTTGGAAGAACATAAGTCATCAGTTTAGTTTAGTTAATTTGAGCAACATACATATCAAAAACAAAAGATACTCAGAACAAGAGAAATGTTCTGTACAGTGGTGGTCAAAGGGAGCAGGAAGAAGTTAATAATAACTTATCCTGACCTGCCGCTTTTTATTAAAAATGATTGTTCTATAAACTGAAAGAAAAAAAAAATCATATCCAGTCACCAACCTGGCATCTAAGCTCCTTCATTGCCTGTGTAATCAAAGAGTGAGGATTCTTTATCTTATGGGCCTCATCAACAATGACAGCAGACCAGTCGATGCTGCAAAATCAACAGACAATCACTTAAAATAACTGTCTAAAAATATATATATATTTAAAATATGCATTGCCTACTCGTTGAAAAGATCCAGACAAAGCCGGAGTGTCTCATATGTCGTGAGTGCAATCTCAATACGGCCCTTCTTTATTCGTTTCAGCTCCTCATCTTTCCTCAACCCATGGACAACCACAACCTGGAAGTGACCCCATGTCTCAAGTTCATCCTTCCAGTTATACAGCACTGACAGCGGAGCCACAATGAGGAAGACCTGTGAATTAAATAGCGCGCACTAGCAAAACATGAACAAAAAATTGACAAGGGCTATTTTACACTTACTATGTTTGGATTAGACTGCTGTTCACAAGCCTGGCTTTTCAGAAACGATGGTCGGTTACTCTCGATGTCTTCCCATGTTCCTTTTTTATGCAAAATAGCAGCAAGGAAACCAATAACCTGGTGTGCAATGATGCAATTGACAAATTCAAGCCCACACAGACGTTGAGTTAATTGACCTTTAAGTTGTGCTTCTTACCTGTACGGTTTTACCTAGACCCATGTCATCTCCCAAGATGCATCCCCTGGAATGGATGTAGTTGTTGTACATGAACTTGATTCCCTCTCTCTGGTAATCTCTCAAATATCTATTGATAGTGTAGGGCACTTTGTCGTCATGACTTAGTTCTAACGGCACAGATGTATTGGAGTTTACCACAGTGGCAGGGAAGAAAGGTTTCTCCTGTGTGAAACTGTTGGCTTTGGGCTTTTTCAATTTGGACACCGACACAGATTCCTCCACTCCATCTGCCCCATGGTCTTTAAATATTAGCCAAGCCGTGGTGGGAGGATGCTCAGAGGAAGAGGAGAGTCTACGAATGGTGGCTTCTCGCAGAATGCCATCTTTAGGATCTGGAGCCAGGCACGCGTCGCCTTTATTCCATTTAACTGTGAAAAATCCAATTACTGAAAGTTATATGGGGAAAATAATCATTCTGAAATATTACCAATTAACCTGTTATCATTAACATACATCCAACTGTGTTTTTTTTTGTTTTGTTTTTTTTATGAATAGGAAACAAAAATAAAGCACTAACCATATTCTGCAGCTGATGTTGAAGCCATGGAAGTTTACATGAAACAATAACTTCTTGTCTGTAGAGTAGAGATGGTCAAAATGTAGCTAAGCTAGGTTAGCCTGCAGTGTTATAAACGTGACGACAAGAAATAAGAGAATGGCATACTCACGTTAATTAGTTAAAAAGGAGATACAATCACATCGCATTATTTTAGAAACCTAGCGTGTCCTTAAATGACAAAATAAGAGGGTGAAGAAAGGAAAACTGAGCAGAGCTAAAGCAAACACATCTTCAGTGTAGCTTGCCGAATGTTTATATGTCTTTCCATTCGCTGCCGCAGATTCGCGACATTTTTAAAACAATAAGCTGTAAATTCACATATTTTGACTAATTCACAAA
Source organism: Lesueurigobius sanzi (assembly GCA_900303255.1). Lineage (NCBI taxonomy): Eukaryota > Metazoa > Chordata > Actinopteri > Gobiiformes > Gobiidae > Lesueurigobius > Lesueurigobius sanzi. The sequence continues at coordinate 27,718 of OMNZ01092648.1, forward strand.
AGCTCATTTGACATGATGAGTGAAATGATTTAAAATCTGTTCGTTTGTCACATTATTTACATTTTTGTGACTTACATCCATGGTGTGTAAACCTCCATTTGTGTCGAAAGTGTTATGCAGTATGTATTCTGAAGCTTTTAATGAAGTAGAACTTTTCTGTCCTTTATCAAATAATAAATAATTTATGAAGCTGAATTTTCACAACTTACATTGAAGACAATGACACATTTTTTGAGAAAATTCTTTGTGTAGTGCATGCAAGCCTATAATATTATATGCATATTATTTTGAACAATAATGAAGTGATGTGAATGTAATTTTAACACAATTTGAAATTGCAGAAGCTTGCAGATGTATTTTACATCAGTAACTGGATTATACAGATACATTTAACAATTTGGTTTTATAATAAAATTTTGAGGATAGTCACACACCAAGTTATGTTCTGTAGATGTTGACAGTGAGTCCTTTTTTTTTCATCAAGATGCAAATGTTAGACAGCCTTTTAGTAAATAAACACTTGGTGGTCTGGGAGTTTGGAAATTGCCATAAGGCTCAGCAGGGCTCTGTTTGGATGTGGCCACGGTTTGATCCGATGGCTATCAATGATGTGACTTTTAGTGCTGTTGCTACGCAGAACAGACTTGTAAACACAGGATAACACTGTCTCACTTCTCCATCCCTGATTTGACTTTCCCTAAACGCTCCCGATGAGGCACGACTCGCTGCTTCTCGCCATGGTACACTGCCATACAAAAATGGGACTTTTTGTTTCTGTTTTCTCGACACTGGTATTTATAGGGCAGCTGCTGCACATGTTCTCATAAAGTAAGGCCAAATATGAATGTTAACTGCAGCTTGAGATGGCTGACACCCTTGTTCTCTTCCTCAACCATGCTGGCTTTGTGCATGGTGACACAAAACTACTTGGCTTCAACATGTCAGATCAAGTTAGAGATGGTATTTTTAAACTGTTTAACAACTGATTAAAAACTTAAAACTTGCAAAATACCATTTTTGACAGCAAAGAGTACAGGATGTAATAAAGTAATACAACTAGACTAAACTACTATGGCAGCCTTCACCATAGTACTGAAGGCAAAGATGAAATGCCATGACTCCTATGTAAGACATAGTGCAATTTGAGTGCTTAGATTATCAGGTGAAGTTGTATGGACTTGAATAACAGGGTGGACCGCTTCCTGAAGAAGTCAGCGTCTCACATCAGCTGGTGAAACAGAATATGAGTGAATATTAGGGATGGGACGATGCACTTTTGCTACGATAAATGTTCCTGAAATAATAATAATATAAATGTCAAGGCAACCCATGAATAGAGTTCTCGGATATTTCAAATACAGCAGCTTGTAGTCCAGCCGGCACTGCACAGCTGCTAAACACTTTGATAGCATTGATACTTTGATAAAGTATCAACTTGGTATTGCAGGAAAGGCGTATTGCGATATTTATATTGTAAAATTAGATATTGTCCCATCCCTTGTGAACATATACAGTAGATTACTCAAGGTGAATGAAACAAAACACAACTCCAGGCATTTCTTTCACGCCAGAACAGCATTAAAACATTAAAAATGTAAAGTTGGTTATACAATCCTTATTAACTAGGCAATTTGTGGACTGCCAAAACAAACAAATTGATTCACCTTAAGCTTATTAGCAGCCAATTTGCAAAGTATACAAATTAACTTTTTTTCACTTTGACTTCATGTAGTATGAGACTAATCGCCACTTAATGAGTCATACATTTCCACCACTGCCTACAACCCACCTGGACAAACTTGGACAACCAGCCCCAGGCTAAAATTGCACAGCACATCTACATATTCTCCGGGATTCATTTGGCTGGATCAAGGTTGGGATTTGAATAAAACATGTCGGAGGAAGACTTGAATGAGCGTCTTGTCTGTCTCTCTGGAGCTGAGGAAACGCTGTGTTCTCCCATGAGTCACCGGGGCCCGTCGCTGGCCAAAAGCAATCACAGCCGCGCCAAAAATGACAGTTTCACATTCACCGCCATTGATTGCAGAGATGGAAAAATTAGACAGTGTTATATATTGCTCATTTGTGTTTTCTTACCATCCAAGATTCTTCATTCAAGAGAGTCTTCTCCGTTAAGTTTTTCTCAAATCCAGCTCCCTTAATTTGTCATAGTCAACCGATGGGTTATAGAGCCATGCACTCTCGCCCTGGTCCTTCCAGTGAATAGGGGTGCTCAGGGTTCCCAACCTACTTTGAAAACCTGAAAAAGGACTTACCAATTTTCTAGGCATGGAAAATGAGAAAAAATGTCAAATTCCTATTTTCCTATTTTGGGATCATGTATTTTTGAACAATATGTGTACATTGAGCCTATTGCCTGCCTATATTTCCTGATATTTCTGCGTATATATTAGTTTGGGATTTCTCTCGCCCTAATAGCACAGACAGCATATGCAAATACACCGTTAATCCAATCCAAATCCATCGTAGAACAAATGTCATGGAAAATCCTGGAAAATATTTTGGGATGCCTTAGTCAGTTTACCTCAGGCAGGTTTGTCCTGAGTTGATTCAGTCTTCACACTCAGTAAACACACAAATTAAAAATGGTGAGGTTCTTAACACATAATATAGATTTTGAGCAGAATTAGCCTTTTGTATCCAAGTTTGCTAACCCATGTCTTAGTTTGTAATTTGGACAAGTTTTTTCTTAACCTGTAGCCTAAATGATGAGATTACTGGGTTTATATTGGCCATTTTTGTTATCGAAAAATGTTAGAGGGATGTTAGGATTAGCTGAAAGATTATATAGTTGTGCTCAAAAGTTTACACACCCTAACAGGATATCAGGGTATGTAAACTTATGCATTTCATAGAATATGAATGATAACACAAAACAATTTATTTCTCACGCATGAAGCCATTTATTGTCAAAGAAAAAACGCTTTTTGACTAGAAACTAGCCAAATGTCCCTGATCAAAAGTTTAATAATAATAATAATAATAAACTTATTTATATGGCACTTCACATTTGCAGAACAAATCCTGAAGTGCTACAGTAAAACATTCTGATAAAAACATACAGTACAAAATTGCTAAAAGTTGACTAAAATTAACACAAGAACAGAATTGATTAAATTAAAAGGTTTTAAGATGTTTTTTGAAAAGGGTCAACAGTCTGTGGTGCCCTGAGATGGTCTGGAAGGGCATTCCAGAGCTGTGGGGCTGCTATCTCATGGTGCGGAGCTGGGTTTTGGGTGGGCGGAGGCGGAGTCTTCTGGTGGTGGTGTGGGGGGACAGGAGTTCGGACAGGTATGATGGGGCAGTTGCATGAGGGCATTGGATGGTGAGGAGACAGAGTTTGAAGTGTTGTTGGATGGGGATCCAGTGTAGTGAACGGAGGATGGGGGTGATGTGCTCATACTTCCACACCCACATCAGGACCCTGGCAGCACTGTTCTGGATGTCCTGAAGCCTCTGTAGACTCCTGCCAGGGATCCTGTCGAGGAGTGCGTTGCAGTAGTCTAACCTGGAGGAGATAAAGGCGTGGACCAGCCTTTCAGCATCTGCAAATGAAAGATCGGGGCAGAGTTTGGAAATGAAACAAATCAATTTTCTCAGAGAGTCCTGTATTTCAGTGAGTTTTTCTTTGCTCCTGAACAATTGTCATGACAGTTGTTGAGATGCACGTGAGATGAAAAATTGTCAAATGATTAAAACTTAAAAAGGTTTGTAGACTTATGACTTATGTACCTGTGGATCTGGGGTGGGTGTACCCAGACAGCTAAACCTTTTTAATTTTGCGCTGTATCATTCATTAAAGGCATTTTAATTACAAATAACGAAAGAAGGAGCAATTAAATGATAACGCTTAGGGCACCAAAATGGCTAGCAGCGGCCCTGGTTACACATGATCCGCGAAGTTTGCTGCAACATCGTAACCCATAGAACTATAGGTGACGTAAAGCTGTAGAATTTGCTGACTGAGTGAACTTGTATGTCCCCCTGCCCCCGATGACCTGAATTGGATGGCTCCTCGCTTTTGTGCCGCACTGGGTTGGAAAAGTTGATAGAGAAACATATTACGGCCGCAGCGCCTCTCGTTACAAGCTGTCCCATAGAGGAGCCTTTTGTTTGTCCGCTGGGGTCGCTCCGAGCCCCTCTCCTCAGTGGAAGTGAGGGTGGCGTGTGCATCAATCTGGAGCATTCCATCCCCTGCTGCTTTAGTTTACTTCTCATTATCATATAGGCCGGGCGTATAGGCAAGTTTGCTTATAAGCGGCGCGTTGTTTTTTCCCTCATCAAAAGACTAACAACCCAATCATGACCCCTTCCTAAAAATGCCAGTGTTGTACATCATGCATCTCCCAACTGTGGGTTTTGGAGGGAAAGTTTAACAGGAACTGGCAGTATTTTCAACAGATTTAAACTGCCCACACGCTAGATGATTTTAAGCCAGATTTCCAGTCTTTCTGAGTCTGAGGAGGCATGGCTCAATAAGAACTTTCTCTCTGGCATGATCTGTTGTGGGACTCCTCATGTGTGTGCATGTGTGTCCTCATGTGTGTCCTTAAGTGTGTGTGGTCTGTGCACAGATCTTTAGTCTCAAGAGATTTAAAATCCTGTAGTGTGTGGCCACCTTTAGAGTATTGTGTGTTATTGAATTTGGAACCCGAGCCTGATGTTGCCTATCCCTGATATAGGCCCTGCAGGAATTTGAAAACAACACAATATAGAAGACCAGAACAGTGCAATACTCTGGGCAGGACTGTTGACTCCAATTCCGTGTTTATTCAGTTGCAACAAAAATGTATCATGGCATATCACACAATCATATATATTATTGCTATTGCCTTAGTGTGAGTGTGTGCTAAAGAGTTACAGACATGATTAATAATGTACCTCATTATAGCATAATGCTAACTGTGGCAACAAGCTTAATGAGATGATGAGGCAACACTTTTTTAACTGTGGGATGAGTGGGACAGACCTAGCATGAGCGAGTACTGTTTTTGGGCAAGACACTTCACCCACAACCCATTCCATTCACAGTTTTGGCAGATGGGGTTGGCTTCAAAAATATATATATAAACTGTAGCAGCCATGATGAATAAAATAATGAGAAAACAAATCATTCTAATGTTTTTGCATAATGTTACTGCTTTAGGTATGAAAGAAAGAAGCAATGAGCACAGCAATTCAATTCAATTTTATTTGTAAAGCCCAACAATCGCAACAAAGTCGCCGCGCAGGACTTCACAAGAAAAAGAAAGACAATTAGTGAATATTAATAGTGCTGGAGAAACCCCTGTCCTTAGACCCTCCTTCTCGGCAAGGAAAAGCTCAAAAACCCATTGGGACAAAAGCAGAAACCTCGGGAAGGTCCACATGAAGGGGGGGATCCTCTCCCAAGGACGGACAAGCTTTTATGAGTTTTTGGACCTTGACACAGGATATTGTCAGGACATTAGACATTTAAGACCACAGTTCCTTGATGGTGCCCAAAGTCAATCTTTTCAAAGAAAAATATTAACAGTTTTAAAGAACGATGGTAGCCAATCAGCTACATGGTAACTCACACATAAACTCAAGAGATTTATTTATTTTAGATTTATCCAAAATCCCATGAACTGAAAAGTTATTTTCAAGTATTTGCCATTTTCTTTCTTGTAAAATATCTGCAATATGCTTCGTAGTTAACAAATTACTGATTACCCTCCATTGTGCTTTTAAACTCGTAATAAACTTAAGTAGCACTTAGTAGAACTTTCTTCTTCCTGGCAACGCTCATGGCTCTGAGACAATACTCCCCCCACGCTCCCCCACCCCAACACGAGGAGCAGCATGAAGGCACTCAAAGAGCTGCATGACTGCACGTCCCAACAATGAGCCTACACAAAACCACCAGCTCAGCAGAACTGCACCTCACTTTCTCAGGCGTTTAAGCATGCAATTATGCTCCCTGTGCTCCCCCCATTCACAAACAGGCCGCTGGAGTACAACGTGGGGCCGGCTGGAGCATTCCCCCGACATTTGAAGATGCTCTGCTTTACAGTAGGAGTAGTGTATACAGAAACCCAAAAAGGGAAAAAAAAAAAGGGAAGCCAAATTCGGCCCTTCAAGGCGATTGATTCAGACCTCAAGATGGTGCTTACGATTTGTCAGGAGCATACTGTATGTTTTGATTAATTTGTGACTGAATAAACTTTATGTAGTACCTAAGAACGGCAAAACAGCATGTCTTACTCAAAAGCACTGTAATTAAAGGTTATTAAAAGATAGATCTGTTTAAATTTGGTCTTTGGATAGAGTATTGCATTTGGCCCTTTGTCCGCTAATTTGGCCCTCTGTTGCCTAGTTTGGCCCACCATGTAAAAAACTTTGGGCACCCCTTATATACAGTATATGTCCTGCTTTTCATGAATCACATTGCAAATAAAAATAAAAGAGCAGTGCACCACCACGGATCACTTTTCATGATCTTGCTAATGGTCATTCATTTGTCAGTGGGGGTCTGTTTGCGAGAAAGTTCCAAAATAAAATTGCACGAATGCTAGTGTTTTTCACATTTTTACTTGATGCAATTTGGTTTTTATAGGCCATTTTAGGTAATCACTCGCACATCACGGAGCTCTGCCTTTAGAGGTCCACCTCTCCTTTGGCCTATGAGTGAACAGGATGAGTTATTGAACTGAACTGCTATTTTTGTTAAAGGCAAACCATAATCAGACAGAAGTATGTTGTCCAGGTGGCAGGCCCTCGTGTCTCTGGTCACCCAACACATCCTGCAGAACCATAAGGGACAATGTGATCCCCTGTGACCCGACAACAAATATGAGAAAGAAGATGGAAGGTTACTGTCCTTATGTTATCTAACCTGTACCTCTTATATTTTGGTCAAGGTAAAGCTACATCTTATTGTCCCTGTAGAAAATAAATGTTATCTTTATTTTAACCATATAAGGTGAGACAGGCATGTTGCAGGCATAACTCAAGTTTTTCAGATTTTGGGCCAGCATACTCTCTTATTAACATATAAAGTTTCACCTGGAGGTTTGTATGTTAAAGAGACTTAAACTAATCTTTACAAGTGTGTAATTACTGCACTAATTTGATGTTTCTTCATAGAAATAACACTGTAAAAAAAATCACATGGCCAATTTGTCAAAGTAACATCAGTCTCTGAGAGTTACATTTTTAAGTTGAAAACCTAACAATACTGTGAGTTTACACCTGATTTTGTGGTCACTGCTGTATTCATGCACCCAGAAAGTAGTCCCAAACCTGTATTTGTAAGAAATTTGGCAAAAAATAATCTTGGGTCTTCAGAAAAAAATCATTTGCGATTAGCAGTGGTTTTGTATAGTTCAATAGCGCTCCAACTCAAGTTTCCTTAAGAAACTCAACAAATAATTGTGAGTTGAAGTTCCCCATTTCTTCTTGCAGTATCTTACAAATTGTAAATTCAATTATCAGTTTTCACACATTATGGTGAGAACATATTTCATTTTTTTTTTTTAGTTTTGAACCCTAAAAAACAAGCTGAAATTAGAATCTTTACAGATTTATTCACCACTAATCAGTGTTGCCGAGTAATGGATTAGTTAGTAATCCACTACTGTAATTAGATTACTTCTTTCGTAACGGAGTAATGTAACTGGATTTCAATTGCAAAACTGGTAATTAGATTACAATTACTTTATCAAGTAATGAGTCCATTATTAGTTTGAGCTTAATTTTAAGATTAAGGCCTGTGCAAAAGTCGAACGCAGCTGCTGTACATTTATTTTATGAAATATACAGTTTTTGGTTTAGTTTTGTGTGGAGCAGTAAACAAGATTTAATCGAGTTACAGCCAAAGCAAGATTTACACTTCAATAAACTTGATTCCAAAGCTCTGAGCAGCTGTTGTTCAATCCGTTTTAAAACCAAAGTAACTAGTAATTAGTAATCAGATTACTTTTAAAATAAAGTAATCAAAGAAGTAACGAGATTACTTTTAGAAAGAGTAATCAGTCGTTGGATTACTTTTATGGAGTAATTCCAACAACATTGCTAATAAGTTTATTCAAAAACTAAACAAGATTTCCGAAATCCCCTGTTTGTACCTAATAGTCGTTCCCAAACATGAGAGTGTCGCAGGCCCCTTTTACATCCAAGGATCTCTTGAGGCCCCCCCAATGATAAGAATTCACGCTTTTTAAAAGAAAATGTCATGGTTTTCCAATGGTTTTTGCCTAATTTTACATATAATGAAAAGGCAGGGCATGATAAGTTATTAACTTCTTCCTGTTCCCTTTGAGCAGCACTACACAGAACATTTATATTGTTCTGAGTAGCTCTTGTTATTGATATGTATGGAATACTTGTATGCATCACCATGTTGCTCAACTAACTAAACTAAAAAAAAAATACAGAATACAATGAAACCGTGACAATACGGTGAATTACACTATACACAAACTCGTATAAAGTATAAAATCTATTCATTTTGATGTAATTGATTCGTGGACAACCTTTGGAGGCTCCCTTGCAGTGCCTCTGAGGACCCCCAAGGGGCCCCAAACCCCACTTTGGGAATCAGTCACCTAATATATCAACAAAACAAAACCATATTACACCTGACTTCATCCACTATTCAGATTTTGACACCAAAATATAGGCAATTTTGACAAATGTTACACATGTCTCATTTGTTTTAATAGGAAACATAAAATGACAACATTTCAATTTGACATCACACAATTCACTTTTTCCCCTTCTCACCAGTGTCTCATCCTAAGTGCAACTGGGGCTGACCAAATCTGCGTGTGACAAAAATACTAACACACCCTTTGTGGCACCAATGTGAAAAACACGAGTACTTAGGACAGTATAGAGTGTTATAGACCACCCAGTAAGCAAGTGGGACAGATGCCTGCACTGTTCCCAGGCCCCGAGCGCACTGCTCTAATCCCCGTGTGTCACTGATGTGTGCTCATGACACGTCTGTGGGACTTATGCAACGTTCAGGTGCAGAGAAAAGAGTCCGACGTGTTGTTTCCTCCGAGAGCTCAAGAGCCAATTTATGTCAAAATCAGCCCGAGTTTGGTGTTTCATTTAGAATGTTGGCGCAACATTATCGCAATATTAGGCCAAAAGTCTAATCTTCTCAAGGACTTTTAAGGTGAAACCACATTTTTTATACCTAAACAAAGTGCTCCATGAAAAGTAACGGGGATGTCATCAGCTCCGAGTCTAAACAAATACAAGTGTGTGACAGAAAGTGGAGGAGTATGAACAGAGATATCAGAGACAAAAGCCCATAGAGAGTCCATCGTTGGCTCCTAGCTGTGGTCAAACTGAACCACACTCTTGTCTGTGGACTGTGTAAGACTGTTTTTGTGTTTTTGGCTCAACAAAAATGATCTGACAGGGCCCATTGGTCCAGCTTTCCTAATGGAGCAGGGTAATTCTTCTCTTTGCTGCCCCCTATTGTCCCCCTTGCCCCCCTATGTAGAAACAAAATTAGGTCTGGGGTGAGTCCATATCCACCCCATAATTAATATATTTCTGTGCAGCAACAACTGTTCCTGGACGGCGGGTGAATAGGCTGTTTGATCACAATGGCTCCATAACCCTTAAATTCAATACAAATCCAAGCCAGATTATTATTTGCTTACATCACTGTGGCTGACTGACCGTTGGAAGGAGTATCTGGTGCGGGCCCGGATCTACAGGGGTGCAAAAGGGTGCATTGTACCCTCATTATTCACCACTGGCCCATCCGTTCATAGGAGTGGATCCCTCCCCAAAATGGTTCTCCTCGAGGTTTCCTCATTTTCTCCCGTGTGGTTTAAGGGTTGTTCCTCGCCGTGGAGGAAGGTCTAAGGATGTGGGATACTCTAAGCTTGTTATTTATGGGACATTAACATCTGGTTCTGACATTTCATTCGTGTGTGACTTATTTTGATCATTATTGATGTCTGATATGGATTTGTTTTTGTCCATACCAACCTTTGAGATGACTCCTGTTGTGATATTGGTCCGTTACAAAAATAAATTGATTGATTGATTGATTTTAAAAGGTTTGCACCCTCAGTTTTAGTGGTATTGTTATTAGTATATTTGATGTTTCTGCTAGTTGTATTATGAATGCATTTACACAATTATGAATAAAACATATCTGAATTTCTGACCCCTAAGTTTTGATTGGATAGAAACAGAAGAAATTTCACTTAGTTGGGTAAATATTTTGGCTGCACTACGATCTGCTTTTAATATATATTGTCACTCTTTGATAATTGATAACAACTTTATTGTTAGGGCTAAATCATTGTGGCCAAAAGTTATGCGTTTCATAGAATATGAATGATTACACAAAAACCTTTATTTCCCTCATGGTTAGCGGTTGCGTGAAGCCATTTATTGTCAAAAAACCTGTTTGTTTACACATTTCAACTTGAAACTAGCCAAATGTCCCTGATCAAAAGTTTACATATTGTGCATCTTGAACCAAACAATGTTTTCAGAGAGTCCAAGAGTCCTGTATTTCAACTGAAGCGAGTTTTTCTTTGCTCATGAACTATTTTCCTGGCAGTTGTTGAAGGTCATGTAAACGTTAGATCAAGGACATTTGAGTAGTTTCTGTTTCATTATGATTTCAAAAGAGTAAACTAAGTTCTTTGGCAATAAAAGGCTTCACACAACAGACTCGATTCAAGATGGCGGCGGAGTAAGCGCGTCTGGAACAGCTCTCTCCCCTTTCCCTTAGTTACCCCCTCCGAAATCGATATTTTTGGCTGTGATTTACATGTTCAGCACCTGAAGGAGACACGATTCATGTCCGACAAAAAAAGGGGAGAAACGTATAAACTTCCCAGAATAGCATTGTCCGCCAAAGCTAATCCCCAGTTAGTCCAAGCTAATGTTAGCTACGACTTGGCAGCCAACAGCGACTCGCCGAAACTTCAAGCCATAGAGCTTGACAGTACAAGCCGGAGTACCTGGTGCCGGAGGTAATAATCCCATTCAAAAATCCCATAGACTTTTCGAAAAAAAATTATATCAAATGTCTAAAAGAACGATAGCAGCTAATCAGCTACTGTATGTGGTGACTTATGGGCATAAAACACACAATATAAATTAAAGTTGCATCCAAAACGTTGTAATCCAAAAAGTTATAAAAGCATTTCGCTGTGTTTTCAAGTATTTGGTATTTTCTTGCTTGTAAAATATCCGTGCTATGGCTAGCAGTTAGCACGTAGCTGATTAGCCTCCATCGTGCTTTTAAACTCTTACAATTTGAATTTTACGAAAAGTCTATGGAGATTTTGAATGGGATTATTACTTCCTGGCACCGGAAAGAGCCTGGATGAGGGCGGGACTACGATGCTCTATATAGCTAAGCTAAAAGGTAAAAGCGAGAGATGCAAGCAGACTTCAACATGGAGGAAGTAGAGTCTAAAGAGAATTGGGCCAAGGCAGCGTTTGGTGTCCTGGATACAGCTCTAGAGGAACGCATTGCCCTTGAACGAAAGGTGATCAATTTGGAATCAAGATCACAAAGAAATAATATCTGTATATTCGGACTGCCAGAGGGGGTTGAAAGGGAAAAAGAAAAAAGATTTTTGTGTTATCATTCATATTCTAGGGTATGTAAACTTTTGTCCACAACTGTAAGCATGGCAAAAGCAACAATCCTAAACTGATTTTCTGATGTATACGTTTAACATGGTCGACTCAAAGGAAAGCCCCACTGACCATGAAGTGCAGATGCTTGGACATGAACTTAAGAGGGATGCCATATTTGAGATAAGACTGGAGAGTGGTGTCAGAGCCCGGCGGTTTTACAGTGCTGAGACCACACACAGACAAAGGCGCACAGAGGAGACTGACAGACTCAAGGACAAGGGGAAGTGCGCTGCAATAGTCCTGGAATGTGCTGGATTTACTGTCAGCTGACCACGGCACACTGGCAAACAGCTGTCGGCCCTCTCACGGTGGCTTTTCTGCACGGCCCGCCTCAGCTTTGTTATATTTTATTACATGGATCAGCAGCATGGTCATTGAAATGCCATTGTTTATAGGTTTAAAGGTGTGGATGACATAGGCGGTGTCTAAATTGATAGAGAAGTGCAAACAGTCATTTAATACTGCTTATATGATGATGCATTCTGTTATTGTGTCTGTGTGCATAGTACTTGTACGCAAGAAGTAACTAATATATTTAGATTAAAGATGGATGGTGTCATTAAGTTAAACCCCGCCTACTGGATCAGTTTATATCAGGTGTCAAACATACCGTTTTCTAAAAAGCCATTATTGTACTGGGCAAAGACATATTAAAATCTTTTAAAACATGTTGCTGGTTTCTTCCACGCGGCTCCAACAAGCCTTTTTCAAGAAGTTTCATGAGGCTAATTGGACGTCCTTCAACAAGAGTTATTGCATCATGTGTAAAGGGGAAGGGAACCTTATTTGTATAGGGCTTTTCATATGACACAAGTCACATCCGAAGCTCTTCACACATGAAAGGGAGTGGGATTCATTCACTCCATGCTGATGGTGGTAAGCTATATTTGTAGTTTCCCCTGGGGTAGACTGACAGAGTCTGCGCCAACGGTCCTTCCAACCACCACCAACCACTCACACATAGGTATCGGGTGAAGTGTCTTGCCCAAGGATACAACAAAAACTGAGTCTCACCCATTACCATGAAGGTTAGGAAGTTTAGGAAGGACTGTATGTCCCTGGGACATAGGCCTGAAGTTAGTGTGAGAGCTGTGTGAGTGTGAGAGCTGTATGTGTGTGAGAGCTGTATGTGTGTGGTCCGGACCTCCGGGCTCGTTCCGGGGTGAACTCTCCTCTGTGCCCTTCCGGGGACCAGCTGAGGACTGCACAGAGACGAAGAAAGCACCATGTTTGCTTTTTGCTTATGAACAAGGCTGGATGAGAGAGCAGAGCAAGCAAACACCAGCCATCGGATAATCACAAATAAATTGACTCTGTGACAGCATGATTTTTGTCCCTTCATTCAATAAACTTGTTGCTTTCCAATATATTGGAATGATGGCACTTCTTTCTTGATTGAACTTGGTTGTAACTATTAGAATAAGCATTAAGTTATAAGATTAGTGCAGATAAATTTACCAAAATGTGTTCAACATTTAGTAATATTTGTGTGGTTGGGATTAGGGCTCGGTGTCGTTCGTTCATTTTTTTTTTGAAACTTGTACTTTAACGATACTTGGCTTACGATACCAATATCTATACTAAATTATTTGTCAATTACACAAAAAGTAAATGTCTAGATAAGTTTAAATTACCTAAATTCCTCTTATTTATCTAAATTTTAGCTGTTTTGACGAGTTTGTAGTGGCTCATTTGACCTAATTCAAACCACTTTATTCAATTAGATTTCTACTTCTTTTCCTTTTTTATTTGAAGTTATTTGCCAATGGGGTAAGAAAATTGGTCTTGTTCTTTTGGCAGTTCAAGCGAGATTACCTTAGAAACAGGAAAAATTGTCATGAAATAAACCAAATAATCTAGATGACAGTAAATATGTCTAATCTAGTCAAAACTGCTCTAAACAAGACTAATATTCTCAAATCAAGTCATCTATACTCATGTTTGATTCTTAGTTTTGTTGTAGAACCATAAAACAGAACAATAATTGTCATTTATTCAATAAAATTGAATTTTTTATCATTTATTTGAGCTGAAACTGAAAATCACGTTCTTTATCGCAGTCTCAAAACCCACCATGCTGTGAAATATTTTTTCGGTACCTCTGTTCGCTACCAATTTATTTTTCAATTCCAGTAGTACCTTCATTCATTTTGGTATCGTTTAATGGTACCCAGCCCTATTTGGGATGATGTGAATTAACAAATATGCATTTTTCATCAGTTGTCCCTCACTCAAACTGACAAAGACAGGCCAAGTGTTATACTCATAGACACAACACTGCTTTTTTGTGTGTGTTTTCATTGATAAAGAAGAAATCGAGTGCACTTGGTTTAGCTGAAATGTCTATTTTATGAACAATATTAGTTTTAAAGTTGTTGTTTTTTTTAGATTTTGGGCCAGTTAGCTAACTTCCTCCTGGAAACAAATAAATTGCCAAATCTTCACAGTAAGGAGTGTAATTATTGGACTGATTCAATGCTTCTCCATATAATAGAACTACATGAGAAATTGTAACTTCAATGACCGTTACCTCAAAATGCATTTTTCTCACATTGTGGCGACAACATCTCCGCTTTAGTAGCTCCAACAGACTCCACACTTTCCAGTCTTGTACTTATCAATATCTGAAGTTTTTTTTTTCAGAAGGATTCTTCAATATTTAATTCCAAGCCTGATTTATGGAGTTCTGAACACTAAAAAACAAAGGCAGAAATTAGAAATTTTACAGATTTATTCTAGCCTGGCTAGCACCAGACTAAATATTACAAGTGAATATTTAGTCTGGGAACCACCCATTCATTTTCTCATAGGAGAGGGGTGGTTTACGATTGTCCATAGCTGTTTATTGGTCTATCACATGCGTCTGCACCTAGACCATAGCCAATCATGTCAACTGTCAATTCGACAGACTGGATTAGCCTCAGCTAATCCAGTCTGTCGACTAGTACACGCCATCGTCTTGCCGTCCCTCCCCGTTCTGTGATTGGTCCCCAAATCCCTGCGAAGATTTCGGCCTTGGTTTCCAGGCTGTTGAGCAGTTCGAAATGACTTGAGCGCAGCAGCATGGGTAAGGCTAGATTATTTATTCACTAATAACTAGTTTGTTCGAAACTAAACAAGATATCCAAAATCCTCTCTGAACAAATCTTTGTAGCTAATACATCAACAAAATAAAACCATACATTTAACTTTATGCATTATTTTGATTTCGTTGCTTAAAATATAGCCAATTTTTACATATAAAATGCCTTGAATATCACTCAATTTACATGTTTTCCTCATTCACCTGCAGCATCCTGCCTTAATATTAATGAATGTAGTCAAATACATTTTTTAGATCACAAATATACTGTATTTATGGTTGTGTGGGGGGGGGGGGGGCACGTTGAATAGGGTGAATAGAGCCTATTGTACAGTATTTATGTTGAGGGGACCATAAATCAGCAGAGTATGGATGAGTGAAAAGGAATGAAGGCAGTTGTGGAGTGACAGAGCTCCCATTATTTACACAAGTCTCTTTTTTTTCTCCTTCTGTTTTTCCCACATGTGTGAAGGTCATCAGCAGCAGAAGCCTCAAACACGCAGCACTTCCTCCTCCTGACGGCCACGAATGATCAGCCACATCAGTCACAGGACGCACCAGGCTTGTACGCACAAACCACATGTACAAACACAAAGCCACTGGAGCGCGTATGTATGTTTCTGAGAGGGAGGAGGTTCAATTGAGGCTTTGTCAATTTTGAAATAAGAGATAAGGTAAGACCTCATTGATCTCACGATGAAAAATTTCACTTGTTACAGCAGCTCTTAAGAACACACAAGGGGGTGCAAAGAGTTAGGAAAGGGAATTTGAAGTTCCTGCATAGATATATTCCTAATTACAAATTCAAAAGGATGTACCTCCAGATTGACTTGAGAGAGACTTGAGAAAATACATTTGTGTGAATTTGAAGATCAAGTGAGCGATTTTTATGGTGCTAGAAAACTGTATTTTATTGAACCTTGCAAAATTTTAGATTTTCTTTTTGTCCATTATTTCATGTATTTCAGCTGAGAAGAAAACTTGTTACAGCAGCTCTTAAGACAGGATCACACAAGGGGGTGCAAATAGTTAGGAAATGTGCCATTAGGAAGAAAAAGGGTTTGCAAACAGTAGTAATAATACTGGAATAGGATGAAAAAAAGCCTATGAGCAAAACTGCAGTTCTGGTCACTTAAACACTGCTACACAGAGAAAATGGTATGTTGCATACATTTACTTTTTTCAATAGCACCTACTGTTTCTGTACCTCTTGAAGTATTATTGTCACAAGACTATGAAAGGGAATGTTTAGTATCATAGTTGATATGGCTCTCTCTCTTGTACCATACCTTTTTAAGAGAGCACTGTCTTTTCAAAACCAATAACATATCACATACAGTTGAAACCAGAAGTTTACATGCACTGTATAAAAAGACACATACACATTTTTTTTGTCACTGTTTGACATGAAATCAAAATAAACGTTTCCTGTTTTAGGTCAACCAGGATAACCAAAATTATTTCTATTTGCTAAATGCCAGAATAATTTTTAGACATTTTTAAATTATTTTCTTGAAAGTCATAAGTTTACATACACTAAGGTTACTGTGCCATTAAACTATTTGGGAAAGCCCAGATGATGATGGCATGTCGTGCGAAGCTTCTGATAGGTTTATTGACATCATTTGAGTTTATTTGAGTCACACCTGTGGATGTATTTTAAGGCACACCTGAACCTCACTGCTTCTTTGTGAAACATCATGGGAATGTCAAAAGAAATCAGCCAAGGCCTCAGGAAGAGGATTGTGGATTGGTCCGAAATGTGCAAATCAACCCAAGAACAATAGCAAAAGATCTTGTGAAGACCTTGGCTGAAGCTGGTAAGAGTGTGTCATTATCCACAGTGAAACAAGTACTGTACCGACA
>OMNZ01092649.1:0-13663 GCA_900303255.1 Lesueurigobius sanzi
AAATTTCCACAGCACCCCTGATGATTTCAGATGGCACCCTGGTTGGGAAACACTGGTATAAGGGACGATTGGGAGCCGCAGATAGCGGGCAGGGACTGTCAGGACCTGGCGATAGCGGGCAGGGATTGTCAAGACCTGGCGATAGCGGGCAGGGACTGTCGGGAGCAGACAGGTCTCTATGGCTGTAGTTAATGTGCCACAGTATTAATTTTGGCTGCAAATTTTTATTTTGTTTTTATGACGAAAATGGAATGGAAATGGAAATTTTAGTCAAGATTAAGTAAAAAAAATCTTAGTAATAGATTTAAAATAAACTTTATATATTATTGTTTTCAAACATATTTAATAATATCCCCGTCTCATGAAGCATCTCCTGCATTATCGAAACACAGAGCTGTTCCACTGACTGAAGTCACTGAAGTTTGGATCATTTTAGTCCCTTCTTTTCATTTTTTTAGTCGATGAAAATACCTGGAGATTTTAGTCATAGTTTTAGTCTCATGAACTAACTTTAATTCAGTTTTAGTCTAATTTTAGTCAGCAAAAATATTACTGTGACTAAAATTATGACTAAATATTTTAGTAGACGAAACTAACCCTGACGTGCGGTTGCTATTGATTATTTTATTCATTACATCGATTCACATTTTAAGCAGATCAGATTTAGATCAAGTTTAGATGGATTTTCGATGACACGTTTTGATGGAACACGATCCTTTTGTTCAATTGCCAGAGAACTCAAAAACTAACATTGTATTGTGAAACAAAGCTTTCATTAAGGTTCCAGGCTAAATACAGGTGTGAGGAAAACTTTAAACCACTCTTAAATTAACACTAACCCTGATCTGTGGCCCTCCATGCGGCCCTTGAAGAAACAAATTTTGACACCACTGATAAACAGTATCTTTCTAAGGCTTCCATACTTATTTACAGCCCCATTCCATAATCCATGTTCACCCTGTATTCTCTCTGTAGTTAGTGGGTCTAAGACAGGGGTGTCCATGGAGGGCTGCATATTAAAGTATACACGACATGGGGGGCCACAGACCTGGATCAGTCCTGGTTTATTCTTAAATTGGATCATATTGTTCTTGATTAGTCCTGATTTAGCCCTCAATTTGTTTAGTCATAGTTTAGTCCTGGTTTAGACCTCCTTTTAGGTTTGGACCTACTTTAATGCTGGATTACACCTGGTTTGATCTGTTTCAACCCTAGTTTAGACCTGGATTAGACCTGTTCTGACCTGGTTTAGACTAGACTGGGTTAGGGTTGGTTTAGTCCTGGAATAAACCTGGTTTAGACCTGGATCAGTTCTGGTTATTCTTAGATTAGACCATATTTAGTTCTTGATTAGTCCTGATTTAGTCCTCAATAAAGTTTTGTTTAGTCCTGGTTTAATCATAGTTTAGTCCTGTTTTAGAACTGGTTTTGACCGACTTTAATCCAGGATTTAACCTGGTCTTCTCTATGTTTTAGTCCTGTTTTTTTTTATTGTGTAGAATTGCAGAAAAAGTATAATCTCTGGTGATGTGTGCCAATTCAGCAGGAAGCTTGTGGGCCACCAACATTTGGTCTGAGGGACGCATTTGGCCCCCAGGCCGCACTTTGGGCACCCCTGGGCTAAGACAACCAATACAAGAGAAACTGGACACAAAGTGCTCAGGAAGTCAGTACCACAAAAGAAGTTTTTGAGGAAGGTGCATAGTAATTCTCTACTTACATTTTCTAAAAAGCCTTTATTGTACTGGGCTAATACGAAGCATATACCAATACAAGTCACATTGAATAGAGTATATTCTACTTGACTGAACTGCGTTGGTGCAGTATATAAAACGCAGAAGAAAAGAAGTATATTTGCTGAGCAGAAAAGTGCAAACAAAGGAAAGATTACAATATAAACCCTACAGTGACCAGCGCTTGATACAGACTGTAGACAAACCGCTGAAAAGCCA
The DNA here is from genome assembly GCA_900303255.1 of Lesueurigobius sanzi. Taxonomy (NCBI): domain Eukaryota; kingdom Metazoa; phylum Chordata; class Actinopteri; order Gobiiformes; family Gobiidae; genus Lesueurigobius; species Lesueurigobius sanzi. The sequence continues at coordinate 1,953 of OMNZ01092649.1, forward strand.
AGTCATTTTCCATAATTCAAAGCTACTTTATGAATCCGGCCCTGGCTGATGTCTATCAAATTGCATCAGCGCTCTCCCCCGCCATATTTTTTTGAAGTCCCTAACCATATTTTCATCTGTGTTCTGCTTTCTGCTTTCAATAAAATATTGTTTTTACTTTTAAAGATCAAAACCCGTCTGCGCTTTCTCTGTGGGGAGACCGAGCCGGGAGGAGAGGGGGAAAATGAAGTGATTTAGCTGTCTGCCATGCTAAGACAAACACACACAAGCACACATCCATGCTAACACAGAGCACAGAAGAGAGCGCACGTTTTGTACAGCGCAGCAGTAGCGGGGGGGTAGAGGGGGGAATGCGGGATAATCCATTTGCGCCGAGGCTCGGCCTGCGTTGAATGTGCTGCTTTCTGCCAATTCTGATCAATCTCCTCGTGGGACCGATACTTACAGTAGAGCCGAGCTAGACTGCCTCATTTTTCCCATTGCCCTGACGTTTATGTAATCGCGAGTAAACGACGGACAGGACAAACACGCCGTGAGCCAAGACGGTTTGACAAATTTCGGCGGCAGGAGCAGTGATAGTGAGAGCGATGATGGCTGCCTTTTGTAAAAGAGATGACACTCCTCGTTGGGCTGGTCCTCTGCGGAGTTAAAGTCTAATTTAGATGCATCAAAGAGCAGCTGAGCAGGAGGCGTTTGGAGAGCGACAACATTACCGTGATGAAACAGGCTGTGGGCACATTTCTATTGGTTTCCACAACAAGACTTTGCCCTATATGTATTATTTTACCGTGCTATAGGGGAGACCGGGATGGGTTTGACATACAACATTTCTTAGCTTTACTGCCAAGGCTTTCAACATTTGGCCACGGAAATAAGTATGCACTCTCCAGAACAATGAGTAGATGCCTCTAAATCATGAGGCTTTAATACTTAATAGTTTCAGAATAATAGCAATTTTAATTATTGCGATGCTTTGACCCAACCCTCCCTGTGACTGGGGAGGGTTTGGTCATGAACATTTATCTATGACAGGAGGACATCTTATAGAATTTTTATTGTTAAATTGGCAAAAGTCAGAATATTGAAACATGTATCCTTCACATAGAAATAATTTTTGAACAAAAAACAGTAGTGTTCATTACTTAACAGATAACTACCAACTGGCAGACCTAGGTCCAGATCTGGATCACCAGAGGCTTTAGTCCGGTCCCCAAAGCATTTCCCATCTCTCAATATTCTTTGCATCTTAGGCTGAACTAACAATTAAAGCAACAATACATTCAACAAATTGAATCAAATAAAAATTGCCAAATTATTACATGTTTGGTCTCCTCTGCTTGAATTTTAATTAAATAAACATGCTGTACTAATGTTTTAAACATCCAAGAGCAATCAGAGCACATGTCTGGACCCCAGATAGAGCGGCCCTGAAAAAGGGGTAACTAGTAGGGTTGTGCTGGATTGGATTTTATCCTCGGTAATGAACAACTTCCCACGGTTTTGCGATAATGCGGTAATGCTCCCCCCCTAAAAAAAAACCAAGAAAAAAAAAACAACTCACTTCAAAAATATTTATAGCAGTCTACTCAATAAACCACTCTTTCAAATACACTTGAACTAATAGTTTTATATAGAAACGTGTGGAAACTAAGTATAATCATTATTAGGCAATAAAAGCGATGGGGAAAGCCTGCTCCGAACTGCGGGTGTCTTCAAAAACAGCGAGGAGGGGATATAGGCTACCATACGACAGGCTAGGTTCAGGTGGTCATTTTGGCCGGTGGGATCGTAAATATATAGAATATATAGATAGGCTAGAGAAATGTAATGAATTTTGTATCATTACTAACAATGCACCTACATTTACCCATGCGCTTTGAGTGTGTGAGTCCAAACACATGATCTCAGTAACACGCATAGCCTATATTTCCATTAATGAAAGGATTCGTGAGAAAGACAGCTTTAATCAGACACAGGGCTGTGTCGCGGACATCACAACTGTCCATGTGTCACACAGTCCTTACCGTGCCCCACGTACGTAAGCCACCTCCGTGATGTCACATCCACACAGAGGCTCTAAACTCGGGGACAGTCACAGGACGAGCCGCTGCAGGTAACGCTCCAGTCTCACTGAACTCACGTGGTTTAAACAATAAATGTATTTAATTTTATAGCCCTAAAGTTCTTAGCGCACTTATATGAAAGCAAATTTACCTGTACGACAACTTTCCTGGAAACTTTGACGATGTCCGAAGAGAAAACGCTTCCAATGCGATCAGCTGCGGTTTGTAAAGCTGCGCAGCCTGAAACTTTTTTAACAGGCAGATTCTGAGATTAGGCGGCCGCCTTTACCAGGAAAGTGCTGCGGGGAAACCCTGATAAATCTGCAGCTAAATACTGCATGCAAAATAAAGAAATAGGCCAAGTAGACAAAAAGCACTGTAAAAAATATTAAATCCTGAGCACGGCCGCCAGGGCCTGCGTCAGAGGAGAAAATAACATTGTAAAGCAATTTGTCTGTATTTTTAGGTTAAAACTGTCAAAAAATATATTAAAAAATTAATAGCTAAATATGAAAAGTACAAAACATTACACGGATGGTAGGCTACTCTTGAACAGGATAATGCTAGAAACACTTTTTTTTTTTTTTTTGCTGTGATGACGGTGAGGAGCTCAGACCCGCGGTGTCTGATAATCCGGTTATCGCCCCAGGCCTAATAACTAGCACCAATAGTCTCTGGGTTAATAATGTGAGTTTAGACCCGTGCTCAGGTATGGGAAAACTTTGATAAATGAACCACACTGGGGTTTTGAACTTGCCAGGTGGGCAAGTTGCAGAATCAGGTCATGGGTGTTTCCAACAAGTGCAATTTTTAGCTAAATACTTTTTAAAAGTGACATAATAGCAGCAGTTATGAATGATCTTTGACTCCCACTTGAGAGAGGAGTCAAAGAGGCCATATTTGTTAAAAAGGAAAATCCACAATGGAGGTCTGCGTTACAAGCTGGACCCAATTTATAACACCTTAATGAGACAGAAACCTATTGACAATAACAACCTGAGAGTGAAACCATCTCCACTGTCATGCTAATGACCCTGGACTACTGGGCTCAGCAGGGCCATAGGGGAGTGTCAACAGACTTAGAACTTAGCCCATGGTGAGACAATAGGGAGTTAACGAGCCATATTATATATGAATAGGCTTAGATGTTCGCCTACCTTTTACACCAAGAGAGGAGGGACTTAGAGGTTAACTCCTCCTTCTGGTTCACTCTTAAGAGGCCCACAGCGTGCTCACGTCTTTAGTAGCTGATGAAGATCTTTGGACTAAGATCGAAACGTCCTACACTTCAACTGTACTAGAGTACAGTTGAAGACTGAAGAAATGTTGCCTACGAATTCCACTACTGAATTTAAATTTAAAAAGCTATTCAAAGAAAAGATAATTATATCCCATGAACTTTAGTAACAATTATGTTTGTTTGTAATGTAACAACTGCTTGTGACATAAAGTGACATTTTTTAGGTGGAACTTCAGACCATCCTGTGGTTTATTGTTTTATTTTTTTTTGGAGAAAGGGGTACATATTATAAGATTATCTTCTTTGTGCCCCTTTTCAATTGTGTACTGTTTTTGATTATTTTGTAAAAGAATAATTAACATGACTGTAAAAATAATAGTATAATAATATAATAATGAATGAAATGAAATGAAATAAATGTTTTCTAAGCACAATAATTGGAATTCTTGGCAGCACAATGCAGCAACAAAACTAATACAAAGCATTTATATTATTATTTTTCAAGTGTTATTAGGGTGCTGGAGAGAGACCCCGATTGCAGAGGTCACGATTCCTCTGGATTTCTCGGCAGGTGACTTCACAGTGAAAGTATAGGTCTAATAAAAGCAGAGTGACAGCTGAGAACAGTGCATGTCATACGTGTCAAGTGAAGGGGTGCAATTCTGTCCATACAGGGATTATTACAGGGCCATTGCAGTAATTATACTTTATGAAGACATTTCCCTGCTGGCTTGAACATGATGATGATGATGATGCCACCTGCAGCTTCATTTTCAGTCTGCAGGGGGAGATGTGGAGTCACAGACTACTCCTGCAAAATGATTCAATACAAGCCCTGTGCAATGTGTAGAACATGCAGATATACAGTATATGCTGAAACATCCTGCTTTACTGTTATAATAAAAAGTAATAATTGATGACTTTTTATTCGTGTCAATTTCATCTTTCAATTATTTTATATGATTTAGTTTGAAATGGGGAAAAAAGAAGGAATAAAATGCAAAAACAAAAAATGCCATTGAAAATCAATAAATCACTCATCCTGGATTGAATCAGAGCCACTTAAAGGACATATCATGATAAATCTGCATTTTTTTTTTTAGCTTTTAACCAGGTTATAATGTTGTTCCTCATCAAAAACAGACCTGGAGCAGTATTTCACTCCATTCACACAGTTTTGAATTAATCCCGTGGTCCGTTCATGTTGACTTCTGCTTTGTTTTCTACTTCTTGGTACAATTACGTCCTTGTTCAAACCCCCAAACTGTCCTCCGCATTTATAAAGGCAATAGTCCAATATTGGATCAGTTCTGAGCCGTTCTGTCTCATAACGTGGACACAGCAACTGCGCTGCTAGCCACGTTGTTAAATCAGAGCCAAAGTTCATTTTTCACATGTGATTCCCACTCTTGGCTGTAGGGGGCGATCCAGGCCAAATCCTCATCAGCCTGGCACTAATATTCATGAACATCGTGTCATCCTTACAGAGGCATTATTTGAATTTATAAAATATCAATGCACAGACATCCTGATGAAAGATTAAGCCTTAGTTTAATGCGTGATATGTGCACTTAAATTGATAAGAATCATAAGTATCACCTGAAAGATTAAGATGGATATGTTTTTTTTTTGCAATTGGACTATACAAGATACATATAATGATAATGAAAAGTGATTTCTTTTCTTTTGCCACTAAAATGGATCTGATGTTCAAAAACGAGAAGAAAATACAGACTTATCAGCACTTATCGGCACTTATCAGTGTTTGAGATGTAATTACTGTATTTGTCTCTCTTTTCAAACTAAATTATATAAAACAATTGAAATATGAATTTTACATGAAATTAGAAGAAATGTATTGTTTTGTTTGTTTTGAACAGTCTGAATTAAATCACCACAATGCATTTTCTAAAATGTCCTATTGAGCCAATTAAAAAGACAAAACTGTGAGAACTTGAGAAAACGGTGCCAAGCTAATTGCTAATTACTTTAAAAAGGACCAATCATGCAAAATGGTCTCTTCTAATCTTTTAACCAGAACATTTCCTCTTCAAAAAATATACCCAGATTATTTCACTTTACTTGGCGAGACCACCTGTTTAATTTGGACATTTGTACTGGTGAAGCATTTGGACTTGCACTTCCATAACATACTGTATACAACATGGAGGTGTCCACCATATTACGATTAACCTAGAGCCTGCATGAACGAGGCCTAGGGCTTTAAATGAGCTCCATGTTTCACATCAAGTCAACCCTGTTCATCGCCACAGTCAGCCTAGAGCCTGCATGAACGGGGCATAGGTCTGCCTTGGTCTGCCTCCTTCCGCTGTGGAGTTGCATACTCCACAGCAAGCTAGTCCCGTTTGTCCCCATTTGGACATGGGACCCAGTGGCCTCTGGTCAGCTTAGAGCCTGCATGAACTCTCTAGGTCTACTCTGGAGCTACATATTACGCTTTGGTCTGTTCCTTTTCGGGCATGGCCTGGTGAGTCACTGGTTGCCCGGGGGCCTGCTTGGGCGGGCGGGCCAGGGGGGAATGATTCTTGGTATGTGTGGGGGGGGGGCATCATTGTGTGTTTTTTGGCTTTGTGTGGCTGAGTGTCTGTGGGGGTCGGGGGGGTTGAACGGGGAAGGGGATTGGTGCCGTGTTGAAAAGCGTTTTGTGTTACATTCTTGTATGAAAAGCACTCTATAAGAAAAGATTGATTGATTGATTAATATTTGTGTTTATCTCAACCAGTTCTGCACTCAAATCGCTTTTATCATTGCCCCTTCAGTTTGTCAGCATGCTGTTTAGCTAAAACAACATTTTCCAATTACGACAAACGCTGCTACAATTCTGTAAAACATGTCTATTTTAAGGAAGACAGATTGGTTTGGGGGCAGCAGTGTTGAAGCACATTATGCCGCCTTGTCCCTGAGCAAGACACTGTGCACAATGCTCTTTCTAGTACAGCAACAAGGCTGAAAGAAGAACATCTGGTGTGAAAATGTGCCTGATTCCCCAGATGGAGAGGGGGAAAAAGACAGGAGAAAAACAAAAGTACAGCCAGCGCATGGGTAGTGCTCGCATCGGTAAAAGCAATGTGCACTAAATAAATGATTGCCTTCAGTGGGGCAGGACAGTTCAAACACACAAGAGGGGTTCCCAGTTTGTAGCCATCAATAATGAATACACAGAACAGTGGAGAAACATGGAGCTGCCTGGTTCAGAGTTCAATATCTGAAAAAGAGGAGGTGGTACAAACTGTTTCGGAGGTGCAGATTTGGAAAACAAACAGACTCATGATAACATGAGTATTTTTATAAAAATTGAAGAAAGTAGGATTGCATGGAGTAACGGAAGTGCGTTCCAAGGTTAGTGAAGTCCGCTTTACTATGTGTGTGTGGTAATTTGATATTTTGCATATTACCAACAAGGAGGGTCTGCATTTGCTGCACATGGAGCAGGGCAGGGATGTCACGAGAACCGATACTTACGATACCTTTCGATCGGTATTAGCATCGGTGCTGCACCTCTTCTGGAACTGATGGAACTTCTACTTCGTAACATTTCCGACAAAAAGCTTAAATTGCTTACTTTGCGTTGTCTCCATCAAAGGAATTCTCCCTTAGAAAATATGTGCCTTTCTGGCGCTCCCAGTCTCTGTGCGTAATCTTCCCAGGGAAAACTCTGTGCCTAATATTCTTCCCAGGGAAAAAGCTCCTTGTATTTATTGGTCCCGTGAAGAAAGATCTGTGCCAAATCCCATGGCCCCATATCTATATTTCCCCCTTTTCCACAAACGTTGTCCATATGAAAGTGGCCAATGTGCTTTTCTGCGCTGCGGTGGTAGTCCCTGGCCTGGGTAATCCCAGAGGCTCTGTGTGCAATCTGGCCCAGGAAACATGGTCCAGGTCCCGCGAAGCTTGATCCAAATCCTGGTCCATGTCTATGGACTGTCTCCTGCAATGTTTATCCCCATTTTTACAAACGTTGTCCATATGAAAGTGGCGCCAAGTAGCATGAATGAGATGAATGTCCGTAGTTCAGCGTCTTCGCTGCCATTTGAGCAGCGGTGCGTTGTTGTTGAAACAACGTGCTGCGTCACTGCGCTACGTCACCGCCAACTGCTTGATCGACAGCCGCTTCAGCTATCTCAGGATTGCCTTTTCCAAAGTGTCTATACCTTCAAATGGCCACAACATCTCCAAATATTATCAGATTTCCATGTATTACACATTGTTGGAAAGCTTGGAAACTGCACTTTCAGAATCTGTGAATAACTCAAAATGCCCCAGAACCGACCTGTGTCCCTGGTTCCGGACCATTTTGATATTTTACAAATATTTTAATAAAAGGAGTTCATGTTTCAAGTTCAAGTACATGGAATCTTAGAAAATCCTTTTTTTTGTTTTTACCGTGGTATCGATATTGGCCCGGTTCAGGAATCAAACCCAGGACCTTCTTATTGTGAGGAAAGAGCACTAACCGCTCAATCAATTTTTTTTTTGTAACGCCTCAGCGCTCAGCCACCGTGCTGCTAAGTACTGTTATTGAGTTGTTTTGATCACATTTCCATTATAAACTGTATAACAAACTAAATTCTTATTTCAGTCGCGGCTTGTCATCCTAGGCTGATGGTGGGTCCCGAAGTCATACCAGTTGAGAACCCACTGATCTAAAGTATTACCCAAAGTTCATCACAGCCATGGTGATATAAGCGCCTATATTTCTCCCGGCCCCTGATCTAGCTAGCGCACTCTCTTCTCAAAATAGCCGCCTGGAAGCCCTCTGAACGTGCCTGTTTGTAAAAGGCTTTGCGATTGTCCCTCAGTTCTCCTTCCACTCCACTTCCAAGAAGACAACACAGAAGTAACACAAATCCTATCTGCATGATTGCTAGAGTTTTTAGCATCTGCAGGACCTCCATAGTTAGTATTCATGCTGTTCTGAGTATCAGCAGGAGCATTAGCTGTGCTCTTTGTCAGCCCTGACTCCAGCCAAAATCAGCTGTAGTGCCATCAATTCATTGCAATGCTAAAAATTCCTATTGCCTCCCAAAATAAATTATAATGAAAGCAATGACGGCGATAAAAAAAAAGAAAAGAAAAAAAGAGAGATGCTGAGTGCTCTCACCAAAGCTGAAGGCTTATCAATAATGAAATTTGTTGTTTTTACAAATACATAAAATACATATTGATCCACATTCTTGGTAAATTCCCTCTGTAGCTATACTTGCCCTGGGGCAGAACACCTCTGGCTTCTGCAATCACTACCAGCCTCACCATTGTAGTTAACAGAGTTATAGGCAGTTATATTGACCACAAAGTAATGTAGCGTAGCTTTATAGTTTATACCATGGCAATTTTGTGGAGAGCCCCGAGACAAATCCAGTAAATACGGAAACAAGATCATCCAAGTGAGTGCACCTGCCAGAAAAGGTCATTCCTAGCACTTACCTAGTTTCCCCTATTTTTCGTTTTCAATAGATAAATGTCACATACTGTGAATGTTAGTTGAACTTTAAGTGTGTGATTCCATATGTCCTTATTGGAAATGGGCACAAGATGTAAGACAAGAAGAGGTAATCCATAAAGTTACATAAGGGCAACAAGTTCCAGCTCTAACTTTGGAAAATCTCTCCTCCTTCATCTACAACATAAGTGAAATGAAGAAGGAGAACATGAAAGTCTCTATTATTCAAATTTCATTCAGAAGCTGACACTTTATGGTGTAAAACTACAATTATCCCATCAAACAAAGTAATAATTAGAAAACATGAAAATCTGTCAAGCACGTTGAAACCTATCACGCAAAATCAACCTTTTCAAAACGCTCCTCTCTCCACTGTAGAAGCTGAAATGTGAACTGAGAGATGAAAGATGGCACATTGAAGAGAGGCATACAGTTATGCTCGAGTTTACATACCTTTTAAGTTTTCATACGCTTTTCATCTTTTGCCCATTTTTCATAGAATATGAATACCTCTCTTCACACAAAAAAAATCCACTCATGGTTAGTGATTGATTTACCGGTTATTCTACGTTCCTACTCTCACCTTGGGTCATGACCGAAAGGACAAGATCGCGGATACAAGCGGCCGAAATGAGTTTCCTCCGAGTGGCTGGGCGCACCCTTAGAGATAGGGCGAGGAGCTCAGTCACCCGGGAGGAGCTCGGAACAGAGCCGCTACTCCTTCAGGTCGAAAGCAGCCAGCTGAGGTGGCTTGGGCATCTGTTTCGGATGCCTCCTGGTCGCCTCCCTCGAGAGGTGTTCCAGGCACGTCCCACTGGGAGGAGGCCACACGGAAGACCTAGGACACGCTGGAGACGATGTCTTTAGGCTGGCCTGGGAATGCTTTGAGATCCCCAGGAAGAGCTGGAGGAGGTGTGCGTGGATCGGGAAGTCTGGGCATCTCTGCTCAGATTGTTGCCCCGGATAAAGCGGAAGAAAAAGGAAGGATGGATGGATGGTTAGTGGTTGTGCGAAGCCATTTATTGGCAAAGAACTTAGTTTACTATTTTGAAATAATAATGAAACAGAAACTACTCATATGTCCTTTTCTTTTACATGACCTTCAACAACTGCCAGGAAAATTGTTCAGGAGCAAAGAAAAATTCACTTCAGCTGAAATACACGACTCTCTGGCTAAATTGGACTCTAAAACCATTTTTGTTTGTTTCAAAATGCACAATATGTAAACTTTTGATCAAGGACATTTGGCTAGTTTCTAGTTGAAAAGCGCAAACAAGAAATGGATTCATGCAACCATGAGAAATGAAATATATGTTTTTGTGTTATCATTCATATTCTATGAAACACACAAGTTTACATACCTTGAGATTCTGCCAAGGTATGTAAACTTTTGAGCAAACGGTATGTGTAAATTTAGAAGAAAAGTGTTTCACAAAGCCAGAAAAATTAAGCCCAACATGATATAAATTTGACCTACAGCGCTCCATTACCTCCTACACTGTCAGATTCACACTGCTCTTGCCTGGCAACCGTAACCGAAACAGTTGTATTTATAAATCACAACGATTATCCAAGAAAGCGTTTGCGACCAATTTGGAACTGCCTGCCGATTGCTTAATCTAGTCAATGCACCATCTGTTTTCTATGGCCGGGATAGCTCTGAAGTACCCCAAAGCCAAACGAAAATACCTCTCTTCTTCAGGAGGTGGCCAAAGCACAGCGACTATCTGGCTATAAAAGTTCCCTCGGTATATTCATATTGTTTTCACTCATTTTAACAGGTATGCGAGTGTGTGCGAGTGTGTGTGTGTGTGTGTGTGTGGGGGCAGGAGCACTGGGAGCCAAAATAGCAGCCAGGCATGTGCTTATCTCCACAGCGCCAGATAAGGGCGAATTTTCCCCAGACGTCATGAAATAAATGTGGATTTGTGGGTGTGCAGAAGTCAAAGCGCTGAGAGACTGACCCGCGGTGTCTCTCCACCATTACGGGACTCGGAAAGGTGCGATCTGCGTCCCGCCAAGTGTTTCTTCTCTCGAGTTTAATTTATACAGCTCGGAAGCTCGTGACATACAGAAGGGTACAGTTTTCTGTACGTGTATCACACACTGAGCACAAGGTCAGATGCAAATGGCAGCGCTGTTTGAAAGCAATACTGGAATCCTAGTGTTGGGATTTTATGCTTTATATTATTATGTGTAACTCTCGGTTTGAATGTTTGGATTAGTGTCTGTGACTTGGGAAAGTGTTTATAAGTGTTTTCCTAGTACACACTTAGCTAGTACAAACCATACTGTATATAAATGTTGTTTCACTTAAATACAAAATCAAATGTAAATATGTACAAAATAGTGCCATAAAAGGCTGTCCATTACAATGCATGAATTTGTATCTGCTCCTATGCGATATGATCAGTGTTGGGGAGAATACTTTCAAATTGTATTCAGTTACAGAATACGGAATACTTTACAGTTACTTTGCCCAATCAATGTACTGTATTCTGAATACTTAGAATACTTTCACCTTGATTTACATTATACTGTATGTGTGTATAAATATGGTGAAAGATTAAAAATATGTAGCAACACTTTTACAACTGTTGTCTGTCTCTTCTTTCTTTCTCTCTCTCTCCACTTTCTCTCTCCTTCCTCTCCCTCTCCTTCCTCCCTCTCTCCTTCCTCTCTGTCTCTTCTTTCTCTCTCTCCTTCCTCTCTTTCTCACTCTTTTTCTCTCTCCCCTTCTTCTCTCTCTCCCTCTCTCTCTGTCTCTTTGCCTCCTCTCCCTCTCTCCTTCCCCTCGGTCTCTTTCCTTCCTCTCTCTCTCTCTCTCCCTCTCTGTCTCTCTCCCTCTTTACTACTTCTCTCTCTTTCCTTCCCCAGGACCCAAATTTGGCACGCTGGGGTTTAAGAGGTTAACGGTACCCAAGCGCTACCCACGTGTGAACGCTAA
>OMNZ01092649.1:13683-28016 GCA_900303255.1 Lesueurigobius sanzi
CACTCTCTCCGTCCTCTCTCCCTCTCCACTTTCTCTCTCCTTCCTCTCCCTCTCCTTCCTCCCTCTCTCCTTCCTCTCTGTCTCTTCTTTCTCTCTCTCCTTCCTCTCTTTCTCACTCTTTTTCTCCCTCTCCCCTTCTTCTCTCTCTCCCTCTCTCTCTGTCTCTTTGCCTCCTCTCCCTCTCTCCTTCCCCTCGGTCTCTTTCCTTCCTCTCTCTCACTCTCTCCTTCCTCTCCCTCTCTCTCCCTCCCTCTGTCTGTCTCTCCTTCCCCTCTGTCTCTTTCCTTCCTCTCTCTCACTCTCTCCTTCCTCTCCCTCCCTCTGTCTCTCTCCTTCCTCTCCCTCCTTCCTCTCCCTCCCTCTGTCTCTCTCCTTCCTCTCCCTCTCGCTGTCTCTCTCCTTCCTCTCTGCCTCTCTGTATTCCTTTGGTATTTGAAAAGTAACTGTATTCGAAATACCCTCAAATGAGAGAGTATTTGTACCTGAATAAAGTTACTCAAAATGAGTAGTCTGAATACGTATTTTAAATACATGTATTTAATTACTCCCCAACACTGGATATGATCTATAATAGAGGTATGGTGAAATTAATTTGGAAACATTTGTGTTGCCATCTCCTCTTTTATTAGTTAAAGCCACACACAAACACAAGAGCAGACCATCTCGTAAACCTGTGATAAATAAACAACGATACTAATGATCAGCTAGAAATAGGGGAAACCGGAGCATCCGGAGGAAACCTACGCAGACACGGGGAGAACATGCAAACTCCACACAGAAAGGCCATGTCCAGCCCAGAAATCGAACCCAGCACCTTCTGGCTGAGAAAATTATGAATTTTATACATAAAAATTTAATTGTGTTGAAAGATTTTGGGATTTGGATCTTGTTTACAGTTTAGTTCTTAGTGAATTAATCAGAAGAAAAAATAATTGCCTCATTTGTCAGGAGTTGAAAACATTCCTCAGATTAAAGCCTTCAAAATATTGTTAAATACTAGACTGGCAAATTTGATGAGGAGGAGCAAGTTTGTAATACAAACCTAATTTCAAGAAAAGAGATGTTTATACACATGTACATAATAGTATCTCTGCTCTCTTTGTCTCTGTCCCTGAAAGGAAATTACCACATACAGTGCTTAACAATTCATTAGACACCTGTCATGGAAATAAGAAAACACAAATAACTTGGTAATATATCAAAACATTGTTTCAAATTAACAATTTTATTGTTATTCATTAAGAAAATAACCAATTGGAATAACAAAATAGTCCTTGTTGACAAATAATAACCTAAAATGTCAATATTTGGTATGTCCACCTTTGGCCTTGATAACAGCTGCATTCTTGCTGCCATTGTTTTTATGTAGTTTTGCAAAGTCTCTTTTGTTATTGAGTTCCAAATAGTTTGTAGCTGTTCACAGAGACTTGCTTTGGATGAGACTTTGGTCTGATCAGTTTTTGATGTCACTAAATCCCAGATCTGTTCAATGGGGTTCAAGTCTGGCCTTTGGCTTGGCCAGTCCATCAGATCCAGCTCCAGATTCCTTTTTCCTTAACCATTATAGAAACATAAAAAGATATTTTGGCAGCAGTGGCAAACACCTTATACTGAGTGGTGGTCTCATGAATGTGTTTAGCACTGTATGGATTACATTGTCACATTAGGTGTATCACATGAGCCAAACATGTCAGTCGTTGAAGAAACACAGCAAAGTGTGGCTTTCTGATAAAGTCTGACACACGAAAACCATCATAAAGAGTGAGTTTGGTCTATTTATTTTACTTTGATATTAAAACAAAGCTGCAACAACTCAACAAGAATCTCAAAATTGAACACTGCATGAAAAAATCAATGTTTTCACCTGCCGCGTCTCGCCTTAAAACACTAAAAATGACTTTGGAAGGATGTGATTTTCCAGCCCCAACGCCCTCTTTTCCCTTGTGTACTCCTCGTTGCTTTCCTATCTCTACAGGCGTTTAATTTATAGCTCGTGACATACAGCAAAGTGCTGCTCCCTGCACTTGAAGCGAGGGAGCCCAAACCACCTTCATTTGCTTCACATAAAAACAAGGTCAAATGCAAATCGCCACATTCCACGAAAGCGCTGGCTATTGTTTGGTGGTCTCGTGGAGAAAAATGCATGACTGAGGGGTCAACGACAATAACGCTCTCTTGTTTGCGCAAATTGAATTATGGCAGAGGGGCTACGTGTACTAGGAAGCAGCAGCCTACTTCATAAACGTGTAGAGATGGTGCTTGCATGTAATAGCACTTACTGTAAAATATATAAATGTAATTACTGTGCTAATTACTGTGTTTTACTGTGTCTCAACATCACAAAGCCATTAAAGAATTCACACATATGGCGTCGCTTAATGAATGCTGCTTAATGTGCCGCCGTTTGTGAGTGGAAGTCATCAAGGCCATGGCGTGTAAATGTTTTATTCTGGTCTTGTATTGTTAGCTGGTATTTGAAACCCTTTGCTTTGGTTTTTCATGTTTCATAACTCGGGCGGCACATGAGAGTCATAGGTTCTGTATTCAGGCGGTTCAGGAATAACGAGCTGGACGATTAGCCCATATGGTTTTCACAAACTATAGGATTCAGAATATTTTAGTTTGCATTTTCTCTGAATCAGGGATAAGAATAGCCTGGCACTGGAGCTAGAGGTTGTTAATATTGTCCATTTTGCGCAAAGAAAAACAGATTTATACTTTGAAATAAATAGTTACTACAACAGATGAGGATAATTGCATCAATTGGTCCATGAACAGTGCTGGGCAATTGGGTCCACTTCAAGGACTAAAAAAAACATTAAATTGAAGACAGAAGGCAACAAACCATGTGTCACGGAGAAGTGCAGGTAATCTTGCGCTGCCAGATGAATTGTCACAAGATCTGAATTTTCAGTCTCACAACAAATCCATCTTGAAAGACTCCAATTGATAGATCTGTTTTGTAACCAGCAGTGTTTTGGACCAATGACAGGCAGCTGTGTGGCTGGGGGCGGGACATGTAGGCTATATGACAGGCAGTAGCCGCTGCCTCGGCAAAACAAACATGGCCCCGTCTGAGGACTTTGATGCCGCGTTTAACACTTTTTTATCTTTTCCCTTCCCTTAGCCGTGATGAAGACCGCACAAGGTCGAAATGTATTGGCATCCGGTATTTAATAAAGGACTTTGATCATACATCAGAGTGCCTCGGACTATTGGTTTTAACCCTTTAGATCACCTGCCAAATCTCTGACAAATTTGTTTGTTACCTTCTATGTCTTCAAATTAACAGAATAAATAGTTTTGAAGAGTGAACTTGAACAGAAATAGTGATATGCCGTTTGACGTCTTATTAGCCAGCTGAAAATATAATTCCCGAAAATAGACGAGAAGAGGGAGATTTTAAAAAAGAAATCAATTTTTCCAGGGGAGGCCCTCCAGACCCCCCTCCCACAATTGTTCAGTGACATACAAATAAACTTACTTACATATACTAAAATCCATTATAAAGTCATCTCAATTACATTACTACTTTCATAATCAACAAAGAAAAAAGATTTAGATTTAGAAGAGTTATAAATGATCACATGGGGTATGGACATTCAAAACACAGGGGAGCGCTTCCTGGAGATGGCCAGCCTCACCTTATGACATCAGCAGGTGGAACGGAGCATTTTGATCTATTGTACGCAGGGTTACTGAATTAATTATGGCTTGAACAGGTACAAATGTGACCCCTTTAGGCTATTTTTTTGACAGTCTAATTTGAGCCCACGGCAAAGAACTCAGTTGCCAAGTGCCTCAACACAAGATGAACACTGTGGAAGTATGACATACAGTAATGGCTTTATTCACAAAGCTTTTCCATTATGCCTTTCTCCTATTGTTGCGATAATTAGCCGACAAAATCCTGCCTAATGCCGAGGTAACAACGTGCAAAGAGTCAATATGTAAAATAGCTAAGCGCTTATTCAGAGTGCTTGTCGGGGGAAATCAATGTAAGAGCAAACATATTCGTGCAAACAGTGTGATATCAATAAGAGCTCATTTGTGCACATCACTCACAGACACACCAGATGTTGTCAGTCTGCGGCGCTGGCTTCGTGGATTTGGCACCGGGCAATTTCCTCAAAGCATTTTGTTTCTTCCTTTCATACCTTTTGTCATTCATTTAGCAACCTTTTAAGTCGATATTTTGATGTTGTTTTTTGACTTGCTCCGGGGGATTCGTTGAACAAAAGCGTGGCCTCCAGCAAAATGCAATATAAAAAATGCCGGTGAATAACAATGCTTTTCTTTCATGGCAAAGGTGGTTAATGATGTTTCTAGCTACGTGGGGCTTGGTGGAAGATGCTGTTTCGAGGATGCTGGTCTGACGTGGCAAGATTAGCTATTTTTTGACAGGCATACAAGTATTACACTTCATTTATATCAACTATAGACTGTAATAAACAAAAAAAAACAAAGCAGACAAAGAGTAAAGCACCTACATTATTCCATATAATATTACATCACCAACATACCTCAAAAGTGAAAGACACCACATAAAAAACATATTTCTATTTAGCATTTACACCGTCTTGGGGCCCGCATTTTGAGCCTGAAGAAACTATGTTTGTGGCACTTAAATAAACTTTTTACAAATCAGTCATTGTAGGGTGTCTTTGTTATTTAAAAGTAGGGTATGGCATGGAATACATTTGCAAGTGCCCCACAGACCCATTTCTGGTATCTCTGTCGTTTTGAATGGATGTTGAATGATGTTGGAATCTGTTAATATATATATACACCGTAGTTCTATGGCAGATGGAATGCATTTTTTTTCTTTTTCCATTATTTTATCTTATTTCCTATTTTGTATCATAAACATTATGTATTTGCGTCCTTAAATTAAATAGTGAATTTATTTTATTTTTACGATTTACTGCATTGTCTTTGAATTTGGTTCTTAAAAGCCCTATACTGTACCTGCAATGAAAGTGGGAGTGTGTAAATTGTTAGCTGTGGTCGAAGCTCAACCCCGATTTTCCTCACATATTTCTAACATTCCAGTTCTTCGCATGGATGAGTTTGCAAGTACAGTCTGTTTTACAACTTTCAGGGAGCAATGCCGTCATGGTATTGCTGCTAGCATAGTGGGCATAGCAAAGGCGGTATGGGAGACTGCCGGGAAAATGGCCAGGAAGCCTGAGTGAATGTAATAAGTGAGTGTTGGTGGTGGTCGGAGGGGCCGATGGCGCAGATCCGTCAGTCTACCCCTGGGCAATAGTAGCTTACCACCACAAAGTCCGTAGTGAATGAATAATGCCATGTAAAGCACCTTTGAGTGTTTAGAAAAGCGCTATATAAAACTAGGGATGCACCGATCAGATACTGGCATCGGATATCAGAGCTGGTACCATAAAAATACTTTCACCAACTTAATTTAAATGGACATGCTGTGTGTCATTTTAAAGTGCTTAACCTGTAGAATTTTACACTCTGCAATAGCACTATTGATTGCCAAACATACTGCAGTTAGCAGCAGTATGCTAATGCCAGCTTCAACCAGTCAAGGCTGGGACACAAGCTATGACTGAGTCACACCTAAAGTAGTGAAATAGGTTAATATTGACTACTAGTTCTTGCATTTTAATTAGAGAAATACTATTACAG
Organism: Lesueurigobius sanzi; assembly: GCA_900303255.1. Classification (NCBI taxonomy): domain Eukaryota; kingdom Metazoa; phylum Chordata; class Actinopteri; order Gobiiformes; family Gobiidae; genus Lesueurigobius; species Lesueurigobius sanzi. The sequence goes on from OMNZ01092649.1 coordinate 19,339, forward strand.
AATCACTGATAAAACTTTATGTTGGAAGTTGTCTATTCGACTGCAATTCTGTTGCATAAACAACAAATATGTAATCTACAAAGCTTTCGTGAAAATATCACAGTATCGGTTGGTATCGGTAGATATTCAAACCTCAAGAATCGTATCGGTATCGAAAGCAAAAAAAACTGGATCGGTGCATCTCTGTATGAAACCAATGGATTATTATTGTCATTACTAAATCACAAGCACATGACGGTTTTCTTTACGTAAATGTCGTCTTTTACAATATAGTGAACCAAAATAACACATTTCATTCCACTAGTACAAAAACTCAGACCTTTCCTCCTTGATACCTACAGACTAATTTAAGTATTACTCGCTTGCAACACCTTCCGAAGAGGCAGAAAAGCAGCATAAACTTACTCGAAAGCCCCTGAACCATCATAAAACCGCAACTAAAAGTTGATTTATAAAAGCTGATTTATCACACAGTAACCTGCCTTTTATTCCTATACTTGGGAGCGGAGATTTCAAGTCAGTCAAGAAAAATCAGATTTATGAACCCGTAATGCGATAAATTCTCCAATGAAACATGACGCGCGCTCCCCCTGGGCACTCGGGGAAGTTATCGACCAACCGCATAGGCACTTGAATGAACACACATGAGCACTCCAGCGAGCAGCATGTAGCCAATCCCGGGGCATAAATGGCTCCTGACATGACTATGGTCTTTTAAAGGCTTCACATATCGCAGTACTCACCCTCCCCGAGAGTAAACGCACATCAAAACACGGGCTATTATGGTCTGCGGCTCGCATACGTGTCTCGTAGCTAAGCGCTAAATCGATAGCCGGTGACATTCAGAACCAGTGGAGCTCGAAAGGAGTGCTATGGTGCAGACAGGCCCGGGCAGAATCAATGTGTAAAGGAAAACAGGGAAGTGAAATTACATATCAGGAACAAATGGTGTGATTGAAGAAATGGTGTCATTGAGTGATATATTTGTTAGCAACGCACCGACGAATGTGACTGAGGATTAAAGTGGATGAAGTATAGCTGGTCAGTTTTTCATATTAAAAACAAATAAATATGACTTTTACAGTAATGATGAAAACTTGGTTCAAACTAAAACAAATGCTTTGCACTCCAGAATGGTTTACTCCTCCAATTTCCAATCCAGGGGCTGTTACTGTTACTCAGAATTAGCTAGCACCATGATGATAATTGCGATTGACCAAAGTTCAGATTGTGATTTTCCTGAATTGCTCAGCTCTATCTTGAAGCCACACTTATTTCTATAAGGACAAACTTATTTTCAATTTTTTTTCTAGTATTGGTGTGTATCCAAACCGATAACCCGCCGTAAGGCTATACTACCACCTAGAGCACCTTATATACTGACTATAGGGGTTCTGCACCCACAAAAAACCCTAATGATCACAGTGAGAGCGTTATTGTAACCTCATGGATGCCTCCACTTAGTCTTAAGAGTAACAAAAGAGCAGCATGATGGGAGCAACACATTGGCTTTGCTTACTATGCACAATAAGCCATTCTTTTGAGCTTAGCGTCTTTTCACGGCCTTGCTGTTCTCGTTATTCACACCGTTTGTATCAGACTTGTTATCTAGCTATACCCTGAACCTTGATGCTGGTATCGGAACGGCAAAAATGGAAAAACCCAAACAGGGATTTTGCTCTTTACATTTAAATACCCATCTTCCAAACACAGCATTTAGGGACCCTTCTGCAGATCCTCCTTCAGGGTCTAAGTTCATTGAGCATGCTTAAGAATGAAAATGGAGCACACAGAAAGGCCACATGATCCAGGAATCCCAAAAACCGACTGTAGTATGCCTATTCTGCAACCCTTTAAAACCTTGGAGAACACCAACATATGTGTCACCAAACACTTCAATCTTGCTAATCTGCAGGTTCTTCGAGCTCCCTGGCAACACACCTACACTGATTTTTACTCTCAGGACAGTCAAGATGAGTGACACACCGTTTGAAAAAGTGGATTGACTCTATGTACATGAGATTGCATCAGCGCTGAGAGACATTTCACCTTTGAGCCTGCACAACATGGCCCCACCTAGCGAGCGAGGGAATCAAAACTGGAACTTTCATCTTGTGAGGCGGGCGTGCAAGCTAACCTAATAAATCTTGACAGGCACTGCAATCATGTGTTGATACTTGGAAAGAAAGACAATGTGAGATGGCACCACACTGCGATCAACTGGAAAGAATTGACGAAGAATGAGCTAAAAAGAAAAAAGCTTGCTGTTGGAGAAATTGGTGTTCTCCTGACAAGTTCTAGTGAAGATTTGCAAAGAGAGAAGGGAGACTCTGGATGTCGAGCACAGGAGAAGTTTATTTGCCACCAGTACATGAACTCTCAACACATTGTGGTGGTATTGGTCATTCAAGTCTAACTATGCTTCCACAAAAGAAGGTTTAAATAGACCTAAGGGTGGCGTCAAAGGAGAGAGGAAAGAATGTCTGTAAGGGCTTGTAAGATTTTGTTGGGGCCAATTTCCATCCGTTATCCCACATTCGCACTCACAAGCACACTCGTATTCATCCTGATCTATTGTACATGTTTTTAGTGGCAGACACGGGGAGAAAAAAAGTCATCTCCACACAGAAAGGCCCCGTCCTGGCCCGGGATCGAACCCAGGACCTTCTAGCTGTGAAGCACGAGCGCTAACCACTGTGCTATCGTGCCAGCTACTGCCACCAGAGACAACTAGGAATCTCTGGGTACTTCACGATTTGATACGATATGAGATATAAGCCTCATGATAAAGATAACCTCAGCATATGCAGATAAGGCGATGATCCATGTATTGCACATTCTTAAATAAGAAAATCCCTGACTTAGTTTTAGGTAATGGGTCCATTAATACTGTGTTAATTTACATTTTCCAAAAGGAACAGTGTTTCATCGGACAGTGTTTGGTCCACTGTCCAGACTCTATTCTTCATCATCATTGGCCTCTATCTGTATCGTAAATATTGCAATATATGACACAATTCCTAAGAAGAAGGCTTCTGTAAGTCTATGTTACAGAAGGAATAGATAAGTATTTGGTTCAACAATACCACAATAAGATGGCGCTGGGCATAGATGGAGTTCCCAGAAAGAATGTCAACAATGGCCCCACGAGAGCTGTCCTTCGTAGACTGTGCAGGGGCTAGAAAATCCTCTAACACACGCTTTGAGACCCCAGGACAAGTACGGGCAAACTTCTTTCTGCAAGCTCCAGATCAGGTTTTTGAACATGCCAGGGGGCCGGACCGGTTGCAGTTTGGAGCGTTTCAAACTAGTACATTTTAGACCTTATACACTTAAATACGCAAAGTAAAAGCAACAAAATGGCAGCAGTTACGCATTATTTTTCTTTGTCAGTGAAAACGTTGGTGCTGTCATCCTTGTAGCCAGTGCATATTGGATTGGAATAAAGAGCTAAGCGGGCCGCAGTTTACCCCCGAGCCTTAGCTTGCCCACCTCTGCCCCAGAACATCAAAATTAGCAATATATCTGGCTTACGAACAAATCCACCAACCACTTGTTAGCTCCCTCCCTTGCAGCGAGCGCCAAGCATGGTGTGTGTCATTTCCAGCCGTGGCCACTGTTACACTCCCTTTGCCGGTGCTGCCAAAAGCCTCATGTCTGCCATTTGAGCGCAGAGACAGACAGTAGCTGGGCACGGGAAGCGACAATCTGCTAGCTTCCCTTCCTCTCTCCTCCTCGACGTCGCGGTCTCCCTCTCTAACCAACGCTGATGATCAACACGTGAAATGCCAGCGCCAAGTCGTTCTTCTGTTCACCTGCCAGGAGTCCCTCCTTTAAAGTCCTGACGGAGCCTGTTGGAGAGGGAAAGTCTTGTGTAGCACTGTTGTGTATGAAAGGTGTGTGAGAGATTCGTAGAACAGGCCAAAAGAGTTCCTGGAATGGACATTTAACACACCGTTGTATCATCTCAGACATTTGCCCGATCCTACAAGATATTTCCTGGAATCTTTACCCGCTCCTCTCCCTCTGAATCCCTCGTGTGCAATATTAACTGCACTTTATTCAGGCCAAATTTGCACTTTAAGGCCAGGTAGGGAGAAGTGCAATAGTAAGTGAACTTTATTCAGGCCACATATAGGAATATGCAATAGAAACTAGTATATTGTAGGGTCGAGGGCAAGGTCCAATAGATACAGCACTTTAGGAATAATGCAACTTTCCTTCCTTGTGTTTTAATCGATGAAACTGCAATAACTTCATTTTTTTTCCCCTTGTGACGTGCAGCTCTTGATTTGTTTGATACTGATGTCAATTGTGAGGTTGCGAGAAATGTAAGCTCTGATGGTGATGTCTTGTTTTGGTGCCCTTGATGTCCAAAAATAAATTCCCCTGCCTGGAGACAATAAAGGCCTATCTGATTTTATTTTATCTTGAAATCGGAGTGGAAAGGGTTGGATGCATTCCCCAAAAGAGGCTGAAATTAGACACCGATTATTCATGTACTGGAAGTTTTCAACCAAACTAAAATGCTTGACTTTTGCAAATTGAAAGGCCCTTTTTCACATGACATCACGTTTCTGTTTTGTTTTCCTCTCGAAGCAGTGCTATTGTCTGGTTCGATGAAAGGCTATGGAGAACTTTCTCGCAAATAAATCAATATTTTAAAATCAAGCGCTGGACAGTTTCATTGGGATAACCACTTAAAGGACCTTCGCAACTGTCTGCATGACGTGAAAGCTTGTGTATGAATGGGGTACACAAGGGCAGCAGTGACAGGTTGATCTCCCACTCAGGGGCCAGGTATCCTTCTCTGAATAAAATCGCCTTCTGAAAGTTGTTGTCAGAGAAATGCTTCAATTAATTGTGATTACTACAAGAATGATATAATCGAGAGGAACAATTATTGAAATTCATTAAAGGCTATATGGTTTCATGGTAAACTGTAGTCTTTTTCTATGGTATTTAGGCAGTGGCGAGTCAAATGGAATGGTTGAAATGTATGTTAATGCCCAAATACTATATTTTTAATACCACCAACACACAAAAATCATTCCAAGTTGATTACCTTAAGTCATTTGTTTTCCAAGAATGTAGGCTATTATTCCACAAATGTTATATTGTGTTGAAATAGTTGATTTAAATTATGACCAACTGGATTAATAGTTTATGATTTTATGATTTTAACCTACATAAAGAATAAATATGCCTCGGTAAAGGACAAGCGCCCCATTCATCCACTTGAGGTAATGATAATAATAATTCTTATTTACATTGGGCTGTACAGACTTGACAAAGTTCTCAAAGGGCTACAGGGGATCATTATTCACCCACTGAGTCGGGGCCATTTCTCTGTGCCAAGCCGCCTACGGAGGGGTGAAGGAGGCACTATTTGTGAACATCCAAAATGCATAATCCATCTTTGAGCAGATATGGTGGATTGAGACAAAATCTATCTACCTTACACAATGGTCTACATCACAGCATCTACATCACTGGTGCTGCAGAGCCTTCATGTGGAACTAAATACTAAAAACTTTTTCTACTGATAAACTGTGTATGTAATATACTATAATATTTTAAAACTGTTCTTTGTGAATTTTTTGTTGTCATTTTCACTTTTGTGGTTTAAAACTGGAAGTGCTGGCCCCTCAAACGGTCCTTTCTGGACAGTAATTATGTGGGCATAGGTGACCTAACAATCCCGGATGTCGGCCCCAGCACTTCACGATGGTTAAACTGGCTTATAGGCCCTATACCCAATTTTAACCTTTTATTTTTGTGTAGGTTCTCAATCGTACAGGAGTTAACTATTGTAGAAAAAGGCTGTCTAGTTCAGCATCTGTACTCTATGCTTAAAAGAACTGGATGTTTTGTTCCTTATCATGTATCATCCTTGGCCTTCAACACAAACCAGTGGAGTGCATTTAGTTTTTTTTGCAGTTGTTTTTTACATGTTACAGTATTTGTATGTGATTGTGTTTTAATGTTGTTACTGCGAAGCACTTTGGTCAACTGAAGTTCTTTTTATATGTGCTATACAAATAAACTTGAATTGGATTGAATTATCGCAAGAGCTTCGTCAGCAGACTGGTGGAGCCGACCAGGTGGTCCTAGTATCAACTAGGGGGAGGAGCTACCCATATTGGTCCCACCCCTCTCCGTACCATTCAATATTAAGACTACTTTCAAACCTTTGCTTTTTACATTTAACTGATCAAGTTGAGAGTAGATTTTAAGTCAAATGTAAAAAAAAAACAAAGGTTTCAAAGTCTTGAGATTGAATGGTGCAAAGAGAGGGGTGGGGCCAATATGGGTAGCTCCTCCCCCTAGTTGATATTAAGACCACTTGGTCAACTCCATCAATCTGCTGACAAAGCTCTTGGGATAAGGAGCGAAACGTCCAGTTCAGTATCCCTTTTCCTCGCTTTGACAGTTATGGTTTACCATAGGCAGCATGAACAAATCATAACACAATGCAGACTGAACATAACAGATTTTTATTTATAGGCAGTACAATATCCTTTGCAGACAAAACACAGTCTATATATATTTGTTTTATTGATTGATTTTATCTGCTTTCTTGTAATTTTATGAAATTGTGAAGCACTTTGAATTGCCTTGTGTATGAATTGTGCTCTACAAATAAATTTGCCTTGCCTATAATGTCTTCTTTAGCTGTTGAGAATGGACACAGCAACAGTATGAACATCCTCTACACATGAGTGGCGTTTCAGTTCAACCCATCACCATATGTAAAGGCCCAGCCCATCAAGAAAAGCATACTGTCGGAGTGCAGCTGCTCCCTTTTATTCTACTCCCAAGAACATAGATATATTTCCCATTGTGCCGTATGTGCAGAGGTAATTTCCTTTTAATCACAAGTCAAGGTTGGTAAAATGACAGATGTAATCCTTTTTTGAGGCCGTGAAAAGGGCGAGGTGACCTGTTCCATGTCAAATTTGATAACACTCTTTTTTATTAAAATGGGCGCTGCCTTTCACACAGCGGCCAACTTGCAGTTTCGCAATGTGCGTTTCATGAGCAGCAAGAGAGAGATGAAGAACAAACTGTGCTTCATTTGTAAATCAGTGGTTACTGGGGCACTTTTGAACCGGTGTGAGAGATGGGTGGAACAGGCCAAAATAGTTCCTGGGACAGACACTTAAAGCGCCATTGTATCATAGACATTCGCCTGATGCTCCAAAATAGTTCCCAGAATCTTTACCTGCTAAAGTTGGAAATAAAAGGTTGGAAAAGAGGATGGAATTAGACACTGATGCATGTACTGGAAGCTTTCAACAAAATAAATTAACTAAAATGCTTGACTTTAGGGACTAAAGATGCCCTTTTTCACACCTCTTTCACATCATGCTTCTGTTTTTTTTCCCCTCGGAGCAGTGCTATTGTCTGTTTCGATGAAAGGCTATGGAGAATTCAGCAGATCTCTACGAAATAAATCTTATTTTAAAACTGCAGGTGAATAGGGCGAAAATTATACTGAGTGATATCAATTTCAATTTTTTGCTGTGTATTACTGACATAAATATGAGAAAAAAATGAATTGCAAGTTTTTTGTCATTTTATGTTTCATATAAAAAAATTAAAGGCAAATTATGCATCAAAATTGCTGAATGTCCCTATATTTTCAGCGACACCATCTAAATAATGGATAGAGTCAGGTTTAAATACATGGGTCAGTTCCAGATTTGTTCAGGGGGGATTTTTGATATTTTATTTAGTTTTTGAATAAACTATTTATTAGTGATCGTAGGCAAAAATTCTTCAGTCTTCATCTGTACTCTGTAGTTGAAGTGTAGGACGTTTTGATCTTAGTCCAAAGATCGTCATCAGCTTAATAACGACTTGAGCACGCTGTGGGTCTCCTAAGAATAAACCAGAAGGAGGAGTTCACTGTAAGTTAGCTCTAAGTCCCTCCTCTCTTGGTGCTATAAGTAGAAAAACATATTCATACTTACTAAGTTCTGAGTCTGTTGACACTTCCCTATGACCCTGCTGCACCCAGTAGTCCAGGGTCTTTGGACTAAGACCGAAACGTCCTACACTTCAACTACTGAGTACCGATGAAGACTGGATGAAGATGAACAACTCGTGTACGACTGAGAACCTACACAAATATTTATTAGTGAATAAATCTGTAAAATAAATTCAAATTTTTCCTTGTTTGTTTAGGATTTCAAACTGAATAAATCAGGCTTAAAAAATCCCTCTGAACAAACCTGCAAACTATTAAGTCCAAGACTGCAAAGTCTGGAGTCTGCATGAGCTACTAAAGTGGAGATCCTGTTGCAAGAGTGTACGAAAAATGCATTTTCGGAGTTACAATTTCAATATAAATATTTGAAGAAACATTGAATCAGTGCTACAATCATAAACCTTACTGTGAATAATTGACAGTTTATATGTTTCTGCGTGAAAGTTTATGTTAAGAAGCCCAAACCTGAAAACTGCCCATAGTTTTTTTTTTTTTTCCTTTTTTTATTTTTTTTTATTCATGTGTTACTGTAGTGTTGCGCGTTGTAAAACCCGAAATATATAAAAAGAGAACCAAGATTCAAAAATATAGTTCAAGAAAGTTTATTGCCGAATTACAAAAAATATCTATCACAGCCCCAGGCCGCTCTATGGCCCTGAGCAGGGGGCAGAGAGCCCCTGCTACG
>OMNZ01092650.1:0-10797 GCA_900303255.1 Lesueurigobius sanzi
ATACTAGTACTTTAACGATACTTGGTTTACGATACCTTTTTCGATACCTATACTAAATTATTGGTCATCTCCACAAAAAAGTAAATATCTAGAAGTTTAAATGACCCAAATTCATCTTATTTATCTAAATTTGAGCCTTTTTAAGTTAAGATTTAGTGGCTCATTTGACCTAATTCTAACCACTTGTTTTGACTTGCTTCAATAGATTTCTACTTATTTCATTTTTTATTTAAATTAATTTACCAATGGGTTAAGAACATTGGTCTTTTGGCAGTTTTATTACGCTATTACCTTAGAATCAGTAAAAAATGTCATGAAATGAACCAAATAATCTAGATGACAGTAGTAAATATGTCTAATCTAGTCAAAACTGCTCTAAACAAGACTAATATTCTCAAATCGAGTCATTTATACTTTTTTAGTTTTGTTGTAGGACCATAAAACAGAACAATAATGATAATTTATTCTATAAAATACTGTTTCAGTGTTTTTATCATTTATTTGAGCTGAAACACCTGAGCACTTTCTTTAGTGCAGTCTCAAGACCCACCAGGAAGAGAAATTTATTTTTCGATACTGGTAGTACCTTCATTATTTTTTCGATACCGTACTGGTATCGTTTAACGCTACCCAGCCCTAGTGCTTTGTGAATGTGGACTGCGCCAGATGTAAAAAAATAAACAATATGAGAAATTTAGTCCCCAGTTTCCGGTGTGAATGTGCCCCTTGTGCTGCTTAGTTTCTATAGTTGATGCACCTTCACTGGGCCCATTTGAGTGTTTCCAGAAGTCAAAATCTCTCTTAACCAAGCACCTCCCTGACAGCTCGCCTCTGTCCAAGCAGGTGACCGAACATGGCTGTGAACGTGTACTCCACCTCCGTGACCAGTGACAACCTCAGCCGCCACGACATGCTGAGCTGGATCAACGAGTCTCTGCACATGAACTTCACCAAAATAGAACAGCTGTGCTCAGGTATCTGCCCCTTTTTATTACTCTCATTTGGCCACGCAGGTCTCGTGACGGGGAGGTCGGGGGATCGAATCCTGGCTCCTGCTGGTGCCACGCCCACTAATGTACAAGTTCAAGATATATTTTTAACAGAAAATAATGTCCCTTAGAGTTCACCAAATAATTCTGATTCAGATTTGCATATAAATATTTTTGCTTTTTCTAAATTGCAATTGAGAGCTTTCCCATCACCAATAAAATGACTGCTTTCTTTTTCATTGACACAAGTCCATGTGTCAAGCATTTGTTAGTGCTTAAAGAGAGCGAGTTGGGAGCGGTTTGGGAAAGGGCCCTTGTGTCCTTGGGCAAGACTCTTCACCCCCCCAGCGCTTTGTCAGGTGAGCCGGTCCATCCAGACGCTCCTGTTCAAGAGGAGCGTCTGGAGGTCTGCTCAGAGCCTATCATTCCATTATCGGTCCAATCATAGATGTTAGTGATGGGATTTATGGCTCTTTTCAGGGAGCCGAGTCTTTGGGATACGTTCATTTCAAAGAGCCGTTCAAAAGACTGGCTCCTTTTTTATATTGTTTTTTAAACATCATGGTAGATATTAGGCTGACTTTTTAAAATTAAAACAATTTAAAACTGGGCTGAACCAGGTCTAAACCAAGACTACAACTGAGCTAAACTAGTGATAATCTAGGGCTGTCACTAACGATTATTTTAATCATCGATTAGCCAGCGATTATTTTGTCGACTAATCTAACGATTATTTTTATTTTAGCAATAAATAACTCGAACTACTGTGCATGATAAAACTGAGCCTCATAAGTCCATTATTGACCCTAATCAAAGAGCCAATGGTACGTTTATATTTAAAAAACACTATAACGAACTTAAAGAATGTTTACACAAAGTGTAACAATACAAAATTAACCACAACAATGTGCAAACTGAAAGAAAATAATAAGTAAATGGCCCTATTTTGGTGATATGCTTTAGTTCTTTGTAGTCATTTTATGACCTCTAAACAAACGATACATCGCCAAACACGGCTTTGGAAGAACTAAAACTAAATATGTTTCAGAAAAGCTACAAAAAATACACATTATCTGCACGTGTGTGATGTTGACGCTAAGTTTACCTCATGCAAGGTTTCTGCTGTTGACACAGCGTCTGCAGGATCTACCGCTGCCATGAGGCACCGCTACATCTGAATCATTTAGCAGATTTATTTTCTGTCAAAATTTGACAGAGCACATTTAATGTGCTTTGGATTGTCCCATTCGAGCGGCCGTTCAGTAGCAGCGAGGAGCTGCCTGCTACTGCCGCTGTGCTCTCTGCTCGGCCTGACCTGTGGCTATAGCGTCTTCTCCCTCGGGGTGAAGTGAAAGCATGAAAACACTGCCCCCCGAAGTTCCTGTTGGGCTTTGCAGGGCAAGAAAACACATAATGGCTGCCAAAGAAATGACTCAATGACGGTCTAGGAGTGAAAATGTACATTAGCGATTTGTCGATAATGAAAAAACATTGTCGACAAATTTTCATTGTCGACGTTATCGATAATGTCGACTCAATCGTGATTCGTGACAGCCCTAAACCGTTCACCTTAAAGAGCCACTCAAAACAGCTGATCCTGTCATTAACATCACTAATAGATGCAGATTTGTAATGGAGCACTTAAAAACTGAACACTCATGGCGTATCATTCAGAACGGATGTAGCTTTCTAACCTCTAAATAGTTTAGTAGTTCACCTGGTGGTTTGGCCGAAGATGGTCATTTTCAGTGCAATATTCCTTGTCAAATGTTTTTGCACACGTTGAACCTTACGTTTCTCTGATTGGTTAATCCGCCCGTCATCAGCTGCTGCTCTAAAATGTTAATGCCAGGCTTAAATGTACTTAGTGCCGTACTCCTCGCCAAAAGTTTATAACACTGGACTCAACCAGCGCTGTGCTAATAAGCTGCTGTAAACAGTGGGTGGTTCCTGCAACACAACTCTGGTGTTTTGTTTAATCATAAATATATAGCGCCACGCGATCATCAAGATTGGCCTTTTATTAATATCGCAATTCAATTAGTTGCCATGTCCTTCTCTAAATGAATACTTTATATGAAATCAATGAGACTGGGACAAAAATAATATATATTTTTTAAACTATATTTGTCACAGAAATGAGTAACTTTTATCATTTTGCCAATATTGTGCATCTTTATTTTCATTATAATCCATCAGAATCATGGAAGACCACAGAACAGAGGGCAGCATTGAAAGTTTCCTTGTTTCAGTTTGGTCAAATGAACTCGAGACATTTCGCATGAACGTGTCGTGTCCATTGTGATCATACAAAACCAATGATGTGATTTGGGTGAACGGTGCGGTCGCTTTGCCTGTGGAGCTCCACAAGCCCCACCCACTGCCAACCCAAGAGACCGTGTCCATCCTCGGAATGTTTAAAATAAATATTGATCATATGTTTAACATGACCTACATCGTGCTGTATTTTTAGGTGCTGCCTACTGCCAATTCATGGACATGCTGTTCCCCAACTCTCTGCCTTTAAAGAAAGTCAAGTTTGCTGCCAAGTTGGAGCACGAGTTCATCCAGAACTTCAAGCTTTTACAAGTTGCCTTTAAAAAAATTGGTGTTGATAAGGTAAGCACGAGGGTTGTACATGATTTAACAGGTCAATCAGTCAATTACCATCTTCGACTTAAAAGAAATACTTATAATAGGTTGCATTCAAGTGACATCAGAACATTCTACAGAGCCTGTAGTTTAGATTTGACGTGGAGGGGGGTGGTGCTTTGATTACTTATTGATGTTTGAATGGTCAGGACAATCATAGGCCTTTAAACCAGAGCCAGAAGTAACGTGATTCTGTGACTGTCCTGTGCGCTCCATGGTGCTCCAGTGGGCGGGGCCTCAGTCACCTGCTCGCTCTGCTCCCCGACTCGGAATAAAGGGCTTGTGGAAGAATGCGTGATGATTTTACTTTCAGTCAAAGCTGATTTAGCTAATTTTCTGTAGATCTTTTCCACGGCCAAACACGGAAAACTTTCACCACAAACTCGCTTAAAGGGGGAAACGAGGCAAAAACACACACAACTATTTAGAACTGAACACCAAATGAAGGACCAGAATGCATTGTGGTTTAGCGCCTCACGGCTTAAAGCTGTCAAACCAAGGCTACACACTGAAATGTTCTGCAAACAGAGACTCACATTGAGCCAATAGTGATGGGATTTTTGGCTCTTTTGGCAAATGGCTCTTTTTTAATATTATACGTTTTCGATTAAAAGGTTTTTGCAGAGATTTTGCTTAGTGACCTGTTAATGAACCATTCTACACATAACCATAATTACTCGTATTTATTAAAATGAACAAATATAAAGTTATTCTTATATTTTTATGATTGAAACTCACACAAAGTACCTATTTTAAGTAAAGTAAAAGGTAACACAACAGCAATAGCTGACATGCTCATTGTAACCTATAATGTAGTATGCGGTATTCAGCTTTATTGTTTTGGATGTAACCAAAGTGCCTCCAAATGCTGCTTAGTTTTGTTACTCATGATTTTACAAACCGCGCCTATCTTGTCGTCCTCACCTCCTTCTCCTCTGTGGTGCCTGTAAAACACTCAAGTCACATGACCAGATGCAGAGAAACAAGATCTGGCGCAGTTCACTTCAGGAAGAGCGATACAATCTCCGGTTTCATTTGCCCATCACTAATATTTTGTCTCCAGTCTGTTCTCTTCCTTATGTCTTCTTTTCTTTTTTGTTTCTCAGAATATCCCGGTGGACAAACTGGTAAAGGGCAAGTTCCAGGACAACTTTGAGTTTGTGCAGTGGTTTAAGAAGTTTTTCGACGCCAACTATGACGGCGCCGATTATGACCCGGAGCTGGCACGAGAGGGTCAGCAACCGCCAACCATCGGTAACCCCGTCTCCGCCCTGAACAAGCCCCCCAAAAAGGCCGTCAGTCAAGGTTTGGGCTCCAGCTTTTATTATGCAATGGCTTTTTAGAGCTTTTAACTCTTGTAATGTAAGAACTGCATCAAAAACATGTCTGAACTGGTTTGTTTTCCTTTTCACTGCGGCAGGTGACAGCCCTCTGCTGGTGTTTTGTAGAACTACATTTCTAACATCAGAAAGATTAGGAGTATTTTCAATGTTATGGTAAAGGCTGGATGTTTTGTTCACTTTGTTCAATGTGTGTAAAGTTTATATTGTTAGATGCTTAGAAATAAAACATTATGCCAACAGTAGAATTTGGTAGCCTGTTCAATGCATTTTTCCTATAGCCATTAGCATTAGCCATTAAGTATTGTATCTGTGTAGGTTCTCAGTGAGGAGTTGTCCATCGTAGACAAAGATTCCTCAGTCTTCATCTGTACTCTGTAGTGTAGGACGTTTCGATCTTGGTCCAAAGATCGTCATCAGCTTAATAAAGACTTGAGCACGCTCGTGGGTCTCTTCAGAGTGAACCAGACGGAGGAGTTAACCTCGAAAGCTGGCCACACACTAGAGGATTTTTAGCCAGATTTTTAGTCTTGGGAGGCGTGGCTCAATAAAAACTTTCTCTCATGGCATGATCTGTGGTGGGACTCCTCGTGTGTGTGTCCTCATGTCTGTCCTTAAGTGTGTGTTGTCTTTGCACCAGTGGTTTCACTAGGGATCCATTTTTCTCAGTCATTTTGACAGACAGGGTTGTAAAAAATCTGTCATAAGCTATTTTTATCCTTCATTAATTAACTTCTCATTATGTACCTAGTATTATACATGTAAGAAAACACAGATTACAGGATAAATGGATGCAAATCTAAATATAATTTGTGAGCAATATATTTTGTGTGTGTGTTAAAACGTGTATAAAACTTTCAAAAGATGACGATGGCTTGATTTTCAATCCTTCAAAATGAAAGACAGCCTTCAAAATTTTCTGTCAAAACTCAAAATATTCAGTCATTGACAGAGAATTTTCAGTTAATGTAACCTCTGCTTTGTCTCAAAAGATAAAAAATCCTCTAGTGTGTGGCCACCTCCTCCTCTCTTGGTACTAAGGTTGGAAAATCTCTTGGCCTATTCATACTTAATGGGGCTCGTTACCTCTCTATTGTCTCGCCCTGGGCTAAATTCTAAGGTTGTTGACACTTCCCTATGGCCCTGCTCCGCCCAGTAGTCCAGGCTCATTTGCATGACATTGAGATGGTTTCACTCTCGGGTTGTTGTTACAAACTGGTTTCTGTCTCTCTAATTTAAACCTAAGTCCACCATTTCGATTCATGGATGGATTGTCTTTTTTGTAAATATGGCCTCTTTGACCCCTCTCTCAAACCATCTACTTTCTTTCGATAAAACCTTGACCTCACTGTCCTCAAATGAGCGCTTGGTGGCTTTGAGATGGAGATTCACTACTTTATGCGTGACTCAGTCATAGTTTCTGTCCCAGCTGCGATTAGTTGAAGCTAGCTTTAGCATACTGCTGCTAGTGACTGAATTCTCCAGGTTCAGAGCTTTCAAATGACCTACTTTTCGATTAAGTTGGTGAAAGTATCGGTTCAGTATTGAATATTTGGAATGGATACCAGATATTGTATTGTCCAATACCCGTCTCAGATCGGTACATTCCTAGTTCTAGGTCATGTTGGATTCATTAAAAAAAATTGTGAATTGGTTGTAAAAATTTACAAAATGTAGTTCCTCAAAATGCCAGCAGGGGGCACACTTGTATCCTTTTTAAAAGCTCAGAATAGCACTCAAACATTCTGAATATTAACACCACCATTTCTTAGCTCCCCAGAGGCCACCCGTCGCCAAAGTCGCCCCCAAAATGGCTTCCCCTGGTGCGAGGAAAACGGCGGCGGGAGATGAGGACCGGGACGTACTGGTGAACAAGGTCAGCACATCCACGTAATTAAACAAGGTAACGAGGATCTGGTCATATTCACCAATCCAGGTTTCCCTCTTTACAGGTGGAAGAGCTGAAAGGAACCATCGTAGACATGGAGAAGGAGAGAGACTTTTATTTTGATAAGCTGAGGAAAATCGAGGTGCTCTGTCAGGAGAAAGGAGAGGACGACGGCACAATACGCATGATCATGGAAATCCTCTACGCAACAGACGTGAGTTCAGCCGCGACACTTTTATTTATTTAACAACGGTTTTAGAATCATAGGATCAGTATTAATTATAGTTTAGTAGCTAAACGGTTTCTGTGGAGTAGTAGTTCTTGAAAAGTAGTTCCCTATTCCACTTTTTACCAGAGCATGGTTCAAAAAGATTTCTCTAAAGGTTTGACCTTTGTGGTGATTTGTTATTTTTTTTACTCCTTTGGCACAGAGGTGTGTCTTATGAAGGGAATGAATGAGAATTTGTCTTATATGACCATACTGCACCAATGTAGGGATGGGGAAAACCAATTTGATTAACTTCACAGAATTCACAGGAAAAACTGTAAAACTGATGGCTCTTTGTTGCTTCTCATTTAAAGTGATTGCCTACGTTTGCTAAATAAATGAAGACAAACATTTTTAAAGTAAAGGACCTCCCCCTGCCCTCCTTTTTAAAACCTCTCCTTAGCCCCAATACACAGGAAAGCATGTCTCATTAGTCCACACAAATCCTGTACTCTGATTTGTTACTGAGCTTGGCAAAGGGATGGGCTTTAGAAGAAATATAATTATTTGTAACTATTTTACATCACATTTCAGGCACATACGGTCAGTTATATGCTTTCTGTTACATTTGTTATACATTTAAACTTGCAGGCTATCACTTTAATAGTTAATTAATGGCCTAAGTGGTGTAGGAAACGGGAGATTTTATTTCCCTCTACTTCTGTTCTACATTTGTAGATCTAGTTTCATAAAATGATCACTTCACTGCTGTAAGGAGAATAAGAAGTTCTTTGTCTTTGCAACTTTTCTGTAGAGGTTGAAATTAGTGATGGTCCGATATATATCGGTGCTGCAGGTATTTGCATATTTAGCAAATATCGGTCCGATATCTGCCGATATTTTTTTCCTCGTAATGCCTGGTTCACACGGCATAATTTTTAGCCCCGATTCTCCTCTTCCCACAATCGCAAGGACGCCCCGATTATCCTAAGATAATCTTATGAGATATTGCTGTCGTGTGTGGTGTGTTACGACGGCTCTGGTCTGATCGGAAGGACGTTGCGACCCCTCTGACCCCACATCGGGGATATTCAACATGTTGGATTGTTTTGCCCCGATATCCCCTCGTGTGTGGAGTGTCCCGAGCGTGCAGCCCGTTACTGTGGCTAGTGGCCAATCAGAACGCAGAAATATCCTTTATTTCAATGGTAATTAATCTTAACGACCAAACGTGTCATAGCCATGTTTTTTTATCGCCATGTGTGGGCGCTCTCAGGTTTGGAAAATCGTGCGACAATGTTAAAATCCTGCCGTGTGAACCAGGCATTAACTGCTGTTTGTCTACAGCACACTTCAGCCTGCAGCAGTGAAGATGGGAAACGGATTTGACTGGGGCGACATTTCAGCACATTTGAATAAAGAATCTCCAACACAAATTCACAAATAAATGTCCAAGAGGAAGCAGGATTTTAATAGCCATCATAGTCTCTAAATAAAAGTGAACCGCTGTAACAGTCATATTGTATTATCATTTTTTCCAATGATGAATTTAGGAACTTTACTCCTTGTGAGCGGGTCTTGCTATTGATTTTAAAAGTTAATTAGTATAGGCAAATATCGGCCTATGGGACCATCCCTGGTTGAAATTATGTTTTATATCCAAGACCTTGATGGAGTAGACATTACAGTTGTAATTTCTGTAGAAACATTAGGATTTCCCTTTCCTCGAGCTATTGAACTTGCCCTGAATGTGAACACGGGCAAAGCCATGAGCCGCTGCTAACAACTGCCAGTGCCTTGTTAAATTCCTGTGCAGTAAAGTCACTGAGCTCACTATAGTGATCAGTCGTGTTCAGACACTGACTGGACTCTAACTCTGCTACTTGTCATTGGAAAGTCATGTCAAATATCACCGCTCCACTAAGCAGCTGTTAAACTATCGAGCACTAAAGCGTTGACCAGCTCGATAATCCCACACTGGCTTTGAACGGCCTCATCTTTGTTACTTGGTTTGTTCTGTTCACATCAAAAACATAATAGAGCGGTGTTTAGTTACATTTGCGCACGTTTGAGAAATCTATTTGGTCCATCTCCCTCCTCCACGCCCCAAAAGGTCAACCCCTCTCTGCTTTACGTCAGCGCTTTGAGGCCATACACTGTGACCTTAAGATCTGTAGAACAAGATCACAAAGCTACTACAACTTCTACATCAGAGGGTTGTGCATCAGACGTGACCTAACACCTAACAGGGTTTGGGCGGGACTTTTGTAAAGGAACTGAGGCATTTTCAGTATGTTCTGTGTAGGAATGTTCTACAGTAGAAGAAAATTACATCCTTAAACAAGAGAACTTACTTACAAAGGACCTGCGTTGAGAGAATGGATGTTGCTATTGAGTGGGTGTGGTCTGTCTGGAAATGAGAGCCAATGGCACAAGCGCTAATTTAACTTGTTACACTTCAGGGGAGACACTGCAGGCATTTTTCTTTTCTTACAATTTACAGTTTTGGGCCAGTTTGCTCTTAACATGGAAACTGTCACTGGGAAACAAATAAATTACCTAATCTTTATAATGAGTGTGATTATTGCACAATTTCAACATTTCTCGACAACTAGTGTATATAGTAAATTGTAACTTCAATGAACACTTTCTCAAAAAGCTTTATTTTTCAAAGGAATCTAATTCCTAGTCCAGGAATGGCCAATCAACAAAATCGAAACGGGTAGGAATGATCTTTCTTTGTCAGGGAAAACATTGTTCACCCTTTTTGTTTTTTAAACTATGCGGATCTGGCTTGGTTTTGCTTTACGAGGAACATTGGCGTCGGGGAACATAGGTACAGACAAAACACATGCAGCTTATAGAAGGGTGCGGCCTATATAAACCTTTTTTCTTTTTAAACTTGGTTGGTGCGACTTAATAGGCTGTAAATAAAGGTTTATTGTTTGGAACCCTGAAAAACAAGGCGAAGTCAGATTTTTTACAGATGCATTCACTAATGACTAGTTTATTCAAAAACCTAAACCGGTTCCACAATCCCCTCTGAACAAATGTTTAACTAATGTATCAACAAAATAAAACTATACATTTAATCCTGGCTCTGTCAGTTTAGATTTCATTACCAAAAACGTAGGCAATTTTAGTAATTTTTCTATGCCTTATTTTTATATGAAAATGTAAAAAAAAATTTGACATCAGTAATGTACAGAAAGGGTTTCAAATTTATATCACTCAATTTCAACATTTCCCTCTTCACCTGCAGTGTCCCGTCGTAAAAGAAGAAATGCAAAACTTAAAGTAAAATAGTCTAAATCTTTTTTAAATCGGTGTGAAGCTGGTCAGATCATAGACCTGGATCAGAGGCACATTTTATCTTCATGTTTTAGCTTAATGCCCTCAGGTCATTAAGCTAATCGCTATTCTAAAGCATTTATCCCTTCTGCGGTTAGGCTTTTAAAGTCTTAATTCTAACTAATGCTCTGTGTTTTAATTAGGGATGGTCCAATATGAACATTTTCTGCCGATCTCTATATCTGACATTTGCCTCACTGCTGTGGCCGATATTAATATCAACATTTAAAATCATTAGCAAGACCCACTCACGTTGAGTAAAGAGTTACAACTCATTTCAGCAGATTTGAATGAACTGTAAGATCAGTTGCCTAACTGCGCTGCTGCAGGCTCAAGTGCGCTGTAGACAAACAGCAGTTAACATGAAAC
>OMNZ01092652.1:0-15230 GCA_900303255.1 Lesueurigobius sanzi
AATCAACCACGAGTATAAATGACTCGATTTGAGAATATTATTCTTGTTTAGAGCAGTTTTGACTAGATTAGGCACATTTACTACTGTCATCTAGATTATTTGGTTTATTTCATGACAATTTTTACTGATTCTAAGGTAATCTCACTTGAATTAGGGAAATAAAACTGCCCAAAGACCAATTTTCTGACCCCATTGGTAAATTAATTTAAATAAAAAAGGAACTAATTAGAAATCTATTGAAGCAAGTCAAAACAAGTGGTTAGAATTAGGTCAAATGAGCCACTAAAACAGCTCAAATTTAGATAAATAAGATGAATTTGGGTCATTTAACCTTCTAGATATTTACTTATTTGTGTAGATGACCAATAATTTAGTATAGGTATCGAAAAAGGAATCGTTCAGGTATCGGTATCGTAAACCAAGTATTGTTAAAGTACTAGTATCGAAAAAACATGAAAGGTACCCAGCCCTACTGACCACACACACTTAAGGACAGACATGAGGAGTCCCACCACAGATCATGCCATGTTTTTATTGAGCCACACCTCCTAAGACTAAAAATCTGACTAAAAATCCTCTAGTATGTGTCCAGCTTTAGATAAACGCGTCTTAAGTCAACAGATCTTGGGAAGGCTTGTGAGTACGACCCACCGACGGTTGTTCCATAACCAACATGACCGCTGTGTAACCTTTGACTCTCTCTCGCTCTTTTCCAGTTGTCCATTCAGTAAAATGGGGAAGAAGAGTCGAGTGAAGACTCAGAAGTCGGGCTCCGGGGCCACGGCTGTGGTTTCCCCCAAAGAAATGATGAACCTGATTTCAGAACTGCTACAGAGTATGTTCACACTCGCACATGATTTAACACAATAAAAGAGCACATCCTGATTCAAATCTAAATGTTTTCTGGCTAGTTGTTCTCAGTGCACGTTTTTAAGCATATCCAGCAAGAGATGAGAGAAGAATGAAATAGCAACTGCAAAACTAATACAAGCATCAGTTTCCCATCAATAGAGGATAGTCTGAAAATAAGCTGTACAATAAAATGATATGACTGATATGATTGTTTTTGCTTCAACTATCCATAACATGAAAAAAACTACACTACACTGATCAAAAAGAATGAGTTGAAGCTTAAATAAAGGTAATAAGTGACATTTTTACTCCCTAAATTGTATTAACTAATAATATTAACATTAGGATCGCAACTGCCCCAATGTAGTTCCAACAGTCTGGAAAAACACTGCATCCCATCATGTATTTCAGTTTATAGAAGTCTAAGCACCAGAGTTGGCAGGTTTTATACACTAGGGCCGATGGAGAAACTGCAAACTTCGTAGTTTGAAGACGACGTTACAGTATATTACGTAATTAACAGCTTTTGTGATTTTGTAATTGCGGCCAGCGTTGCAATTTCGTTTTCCTTTTTGATTTTGCAACTAGGGGCTTTACTGTTGCTTCATCATCATCGAAAAAGTTCACTCTTGTCCGGGAGTCTCTCGGAGTCAAGTTAATGATTAAAAGGCAGAGAAAGGGCACGTTTTGCAATACTGTGCCACCGTTACTACTATGGAAGAACAAGAATATGAAGAATATTATCTTTTAAACACGTGACGACCCAAAAACCCTCAATACTTTTTGCCATTACTCAGGAAGATGCCTATAATACTGTTTCAAAATCACACTTCATATCCATTTTGAATCATTTTGTGTAGTTCAGTGTCTTAAAACATTTAGTGTACAACAAACTCTCCATATTGTCCCCTAATCTATTTGTTTCTTTGGTTGTGTTGTCAGAATGCAGCAGTGCAGCGCCCTCTGCTGGTAAAGAATGGGAGGAGTACACCCAGATCAAGGCTCTGGTGGAGAAAATTCGCAAGAAGCAAAAAGGTGAATTTGCTTGTAACTACAATAATAATCTTTTTGCACGTAGTAGTTACATGGGATTTTAAACTTTTTGCACGTTGCAGGTATTTCCATCATATTTGAAGGCAGCAGAGAGGATCACTTCTCGGACTTGCTGGTCTGGGCTCAGGAATGCGGAGCTTCCACCGATGGATTCACTGTGGCCAACTTCGGGACAGAGGGCTACGGCCTGCAAGCCACCAAGGACATCAAGGTAC
Organism: Lesueurigobius sanzi; assembly: GCA_900303255.1. Classification (NCBI taxonomy): domain Eukaryota; kingdom Metazoa; phylum Chordata; class Actinopteri; order Gobiiformes; family Gobiidae; genus Lesueurigobius; species Lesueurigobius sanzi. Next base: position 2,121 of record OMNZ01092652.1, read on the forward strand.
ACCAGCGCTACTGTTGTAACTCCAGCGCACAAGGGGCCTTTGTCTTACTTTATCAACCTCAAAGTACACAAAGTTTCCCACAGATGTTTTAGTTTATAGGAGCAAAGGTGGTCAGACTAGTAATGTCTTTAGGAAATTATAAAATGCACAACAAAACTGAATACAGCTTGAAGGAAAAGGAGCAGAGTAATCCTATGATATCTGTCCCCAAGTTACTGTCCCCAAGTTAACACTTTACTTGTTGTTCCAGATCATACTTCTTTAATACAGCAGCTTGTATGTGTTTCTTGAATGCCATAATAGTTTTCTTTGTCTTTTAAGAAGCAAAAAATGTCCTTTTCGCATAATTATTTAAACTGCATTTTTGGTTAGACTATTGGGGGGCAAATTAGAGTAAAGGGCCACCGTAATCTCTTTTTATTGATGGGAAACACTGGCTGGTTATTTTTATTTGAACATTTAAAGCCTGGTTCACACGGCAGGATTTTTAGCCCTCCGACAATCGAAAGGACGTCCCGATTATCGCAGAACGAAGAGGAACATTCAACATGTTGGATTGTTTTGGCCCGATATCCCCTCATGTTTTGTGTGTCTCGAGCTCGCAGCCTGTTAACTGTGGCGTGTAGCCAATCAAAACGCAGAAACGTCCTATGACAACATAAACATTGGGTCTAAAATTATAAATCTGAAATGAATGAAAGTTTATTTCAATGGTAATTAATCCGTGTTGTACGTAACGACATTTCTATGAAAGAAAACGACTCCAATCCAATCCACTTTATTTGTTTAGCACGTTTAAACAACATGGCAGTCCCAAAGTGCTGCAATCAATTAAAACAATAGACAAAACATCCCAATATAGCTCCCCAATAATAAAAAACAATAAAACGTGTAAGCAACCCTAAAAAATAAATGCATAAAACTATAAATTAAAATGAATCTACTTAAAAATCTATAAGAGTAATACAATCTATATTACTCCAATAAAATAAAAAAACACGGGACCACACAACTCACGCCGTGTTAAAAGCCAGAGAATAAAAGTCTTAAGACGAGACTTAAAACACTCCACTGTGGGAGCAGTTCGAACACGGAGGGGCAGAGCGTTCCAGAGCTTAGGGCCGACCACAGAGACGGCCCTGTCCCCTCTGGTTTTAAGTCTCGCCTTAGGCACCACGAGCTGGGACTGGCCCTCGGACCTCAGAGCGCGCGCCGGAGTGTAAATTTGGATGAGGTCCGTGATGTACAGTGGGGGCAGTCCATTCAAAGCTTTAAAAACAAACAATGGAATCTTAAAATCAATTCTAAAATGAACAGGAAGCCAGTGCAAAGATGCAAGAATTGGTGAAATGTGATGATGTTTTTGGGGCTGGTGTTAAAAACTCACCTCCAGATCATAATGTAGCAGCCAGTGAGTACAGTCCAGGCTCGCTCTGTCTCCTCTCCTTTGACCAGCGCCTTTTCTTTTTACATACTTTTTTCTGATAAAAACTATCGCCGCTGCATCTTCTACGTCCGCCCTGTTTGTTTACTCTGAAGTCACGTTTGATCTCGAGAGGTTTTGCGAGATTTCCGTTTGACATGGGAAAGGTTCGCGAGTGAAATCTGCTCATGTGTGATGTGTTGATGTTGCCGTGTGGCTGCACCAGTTTTCATCGCCATGTGTGGGCTCTCAGATTTGGAAAATTGGTTGACAATTTTAAAATCTTGCCGTGTGAACCAGGCATTAGGTAGTGTCTGGAAATGTTCCATAAGAGCCATTTGTCATTGGTGTAATATGGTTGGCACAGCAACACTGGGGCAGAGGAAGTGACATGCAAGGATGTAAAAAATTGTCAAACCTGGAAAAACTAAGTAAACATTTAGGTATCCAACTTATTTTATTTGAACTGCATCTAGTTTGAAAGGCACATTTTCAAATCAAGAAATGGCTACAAGATAAACAGAAGAAAACAGACCTTGCTTGAGGCCCTTGTGTTGGATAATACTGGCTCTGTTTATGTGTGAACAGGCAGAGGAGCTGTTCTTGTGGATTCCCCGGAAAATGCTGATGACCGTAGAATCCGCTCAGAACTCTATACTGGGTAAGGATTTTAAACTAGGAAGCATGTTTTTAGTTTGGTTTAACATAGTGATGCTAAGTATAATATACTGTACATATCAGTAACAGAACACACTCCGAACAGCAGGAATGATCTGTGCCGTGCTGCTCCGAGGGAATAATAACTATATCATGGCCTGCCCCTTCATTCATTACATTTAACACAGACATTCAGCTAATACTGCTCACAGAACAAGAACCAAGTTGAAGTTGCATCTACATACATTCACATGCATTTTCACATCACATAATCAATCTAAACTCACAATATCATTTCTTTTACAAAGATTCTACATCATTTCTTTTACCTGTAAGTTAACCTTCTGTCTTTGTAGCTTTCATAATGGTACAATATAATGATAGTGTCTGTGCTCTCTGTTGGACAAGCGTGGCTGCATTTTGGTTATTCCTTTAAAAATCCATAACTCCTCGCAGGAATGGGCTAGAAACGTACTTCACTTTTGTCATACTCATGAATTTATGCTTTACAAGTCGTGGGCTTGTTTAAATCATTTTGCAGGGTCTATGTTTGACACCCCTGGTCTAAGGCCATCCTTTCGCTGTCCCTCTGTAGGTTTACTGTACAGCCAGGACCGGATCATGCAGGCCATGGGAAACGTGACTCTGGCTCTTCACCTGTTGTGTGAACGGGCCGACCCCAGCTCCCCCTGGCTGCCGTACATCCGCTCACTGCCCCTGGACTACGACACGCCCCTGTACTACCAGCAGGACGAGGTGCAGCTACTGTTGGGCACCCAGGCCATCCCGGACGTCCTGAGCCAGTACAAGAACACAGCAAGGCAGTATGCCTACTTCTACAAACTGCTACAGGTGCGTGGACAGGATGGTTTTATTATTTGGATTCCAGACATTTTGTATGACGCAAAAAGATTTTAGTTGGCATACTGCTGGCTCTGGAATTGACTTTCCATGTAAACTTTTTGGCCCCTCTTTAACTCATTTTAGGAAATCGTCTTGTTAATATGACCCTCCAGTGTTTGTCTTACCACGCACTGCACCGTCCTGTTTGTCTCTTAATATTTTCAACATTAAAAGAACGTAGCTCGCATAAACCAAATATGGATTTAGCTCCAAAAATTGAACATGGTGGCGGTTCAAATGTGAGCATGAATTGACTTCGTTAGCCCGCCCGCGAACCGCACCAGAGTCCGTTTGGAAGGGGACCGAGACCACCTGATAAAGTGGGTCTCGGTCCGGTTTCTGATCCGCACCAGGGTTTGTTTGTTTGTATTCACACCTGCATGTCCGTTTAAAGCGGACCAAACAGTGCAGGTCTGAATACAGCCTCAGTCTTTGATATACACTCTATGGTCACAACTCCCAAAGCACACGTTTACCATTCAAACTGCACAGACAATATGCCTTCAGTATGATCTGGCGATGCCCTGAAATTGTCTTGCAAACCCCAGTTTGAGTACGACTAGCATAATGTTCTCAATTTTTTGTTCTTTCTCTTTGAGCAAAAATGCAATATTTTACCATTAGTAAGGCACAATTTCATGAAACAAATAAATTTGTTACATTTCTTTTGTTGTTTTGTATTTAGATGGTTTAGCAAAATATCCCAATAATATCATTATCACAATAGTCAGTTATCGGACATGTGTGCTGTAGTCACACAGTACTCCTATAATAGTTGCACAAGGTTCTCTCCTTTTTTATTTTTCAAGTAAACACTTGGCTTGTCCACTAGAGGGAGACAACACCCTGCTATGATATCAAAGAACTTACGCGCTGAACAAGCTGTATGTTGACAATCTTGATCAGCCTCATGTCTAATTACTGTTTTTATGCACAATTATGGCAATATTGACGTTCTGTGGGTTTACAATTGGACTTAAATCAGGACTTTTTTCTTCTTCTTGAGCTTTCATTTAAGTTTCTAATGAAGAGATTGACAATGTTTTTTTTTCTTTGAATTTCCAGATTGGAGGTATTCCCCAATGCAAACATTAAACATTAATTGACACTAGTAATATGATTTTTGGATTTTGCTTAGCTATTCGACAAGTGAGGAAGGTCAAAATGATTACCACTGGGAAACATGAAGAAATTACTTAATAACAATCAAAATAATTATAATAATGCATTAGTCTTATACAGTGCTTTTCCAGATGCTCAAAGTCCCGTTGTTCATTCACTCCACACTTGTTCATGCATACAGTATCTGTTCCTCTGACAGTTCAGTGCTGTTTTAACCATACACACTAGGTGGAAGTGTTGTGCTCTATATCCTAGTGTTCTTCATACATTGGCAATTTGTTCTGAAGGTGATAGTGGTTTATTTTTGCAGTCCCTTTTATTTGTGATGGTTCTGCACATCTTCATCTTGACCCAGAAATCATTCCTATTCGTCACATGTGAAATATCATTGTTCTGCGGTTTAAGTGGCTCATATGGCGTGAATGAAAACTGCGTTCACGTGACATCACGAGCTTCTAAAAAGCTTCTAGTTGAAAACTGAGGTGCAGGGCAGATGAAAAGTCCATGGCAGTGATGGTCAAAATGCAGATTTCTAGACTTAGTTTAGTGCTAATTTCTCTCTTATTCTTGAGCTAATCCACATGAAACACAAACTCACAAATTTGAATGTCTTTTCTTGTTTTCCCTTAAAGGTGACCAAAAGTAGGGCTGGGTACCGTTGAATGAATGGTATAGAAATCAAACGTCACGATTTTTGAGGGAAAAAATATTGTGATTTCACGATTATTCACGATAAGCGTAATTAAAGACAGATAATTTCTCAAAATCTTCCAAAAAGTACTGTCCAAACTTTCAAAAAAGAAACAATTTCCATGCGCATGCTTTGTTTTTACCCTGACATGGTACTTTTAGGCAATGTTCTGCCATTATCATATAAAGATGGATAAAATGGATTTGTTCTCTGCACATTGGATTATTTACCTGACTTCATACATTTTTGTATATGTCATTATGCACTGCGGCTCATGAGAAACAACGATTTACCTCGAGTCCTAAAATTTTCTCGATTAACCGATCTTGAACTCTTATAATCGTGGTAATTGTAAAATTGGTTAATCTTGACAACCCTAGTACTGAGAAAATGATTTTCCTTCAGATAGCTTAGTTTTGATGCCTGGCACTAAAGAAAGTTACCTGGTTGTCCCAGCTCAAATAAAGTATAAAAAAAAATTAAAAGAAATAGTCTTTGGCCATTATTGTTCTGTTTTATGGTTTTAGATGACCAATAATTTAGTGTAGGTATTCACCTTTCCGACATTATGTCACAAATCAAGCGCCGGTGAAAACATGGCTCTCATAGGAATGCATTGGACTTTGAGTGGTTATCATTTGGTTTGAGAGGGGCTTTGTGATGTCAAATTTTGATGAAATGTTGTTTGACTCTATAACAACCTGCCTATAGAGGCAAAAGTGTGATATAAACTGATATCGGTTTTGTCATCACTGACACTGAGTCGCGTTGCATTGGTGAGTGGAAATGCCTGTATGTTCGGAAAGGTGAATAGAAAAAAGTATTGTTCAGGTACTGGTATCGTTACTTGTATAGAAAAAAATTGTGAATATGTCAGGTTGGTGATTCCAATGAAATAATGGGCTCTGTGCAGAATGTGGCTTGGCTACTTCCTGCTAACTTCCATTGGGTAACAACTGTTTCCTGTTCTTGTTTATTCCTATGAAGAGTTATGGCGCATTCCATTTACCTCGGAAGTTGGAAGTCGTAGCTCGGAATGATGTCAAAGTCGGAGTTTGTCACAATGAGGGCTACTGTTGTTAGCATTTGTTAGCACAGCGTCTGTTGTAGTTTGCACATAACACATGTACAATGCAAATTTCACTACAGCAGGATTTTCACATATATTTGAGTCATCGTACAATATTTGTGGCTCATGTAGTGCTGCAAAAATTGTCTGTAGTGCTGTAAATTGACATTTCAAGACCTTCTACTGACGGTTCACGCTGGCAGCGGCCATGTTGGAAATTCAACTCTGGGCTTGAGAGAATCCTCCGACTTTCCCAGTGGGAAATACGACTTCGGGGGGCGATCCAGTTAGAACTTCCCACTTGGAAGTCGGAATTCTCGACTTCCGAGGACAAATGGAATGCACCATTAGCCATGTCTTGTTGAAATAAAACAATTCTACCGATTTATTTTAGCAATCGATTAATCTATTGCTTATTTACACCAATTAATCGGATACAAGTATTTTAAATTTCATGTCTTTAGAGCAGAATTTTGAACATTTCTGATAGAAATAACACAATTTATGATCAATTTCTCATTAGTATGTCCCTAGAAGCAACATTTCAAACAGACACTGATTGGTTAGTGTCCTGAGAACCAAAATAATAAATGTTAAACATGAATAATATTAGATTATACATGTTTATATGACATGTTTATATGGAAAAAATTACCTTTTGTCTTTTAAAGAGACAGGGTTTTCATCAAAAATACTAACTTTTATTTTAATTCTGGCACTAATCAGACAATTAGGCATCGATTAATCGCGTCAGCTCTAATTTAAACCGTACATAAATGAAAACATGCATGAATGTAGATGTTTTAGCCCTGAAGCTAAAGGCTAATGCTAATTTGGTGCTAACAAACGGTAAAATAGCACCACAATCTATGCTTTACATTTATTCAAGTTTTCTTCTGATTTTTAAGTGTTATTTTGTGTGTAATTTACATTTGAATGTGGACAGGAAGTGGTCTTTACCCTGAGCTGGTAAACAGGAAGTTAGTGCACAGAACCTAAATTGTCTTTTTTGGCAATTTCTTTCAAAAACTGTTCCCCCCCCATAGAGCTGTATTGGCACCTGTTCCAACTGAAAGACTGTTTTATAACGTGAACACAAGGACTGTAAATTTGCCCCAGGACGGCATACGTACTCCACACAGGGAGCCCTAAAACAAAAAAGACCTTGCTACCCACTGTGAGCCTCAAAAAGTGAAATCACACCATCCTAATCTTAATTTAGCATCTCTCTCCCTCTCTGTCCCTGTCTCCTGCTCTTCCGGGCGCACACAAAAAAAGACATATCCAAACTCGTCCATCGCCTCTGTCTGTGGCACTGCCCCCCCCCCCCCCCCCCCCCCCCCCCCCCCCCCCCCCCCCCCCACCCTCCCATCCCCCCTCCCCCTCGCCTGCCCGCCTCACCTCCCTCCTGCTCAGATGACCGGGCTGGAAAATTAGCTTGTCACATTGGCTTTGAATTGAATTGACCTGAATGTACCTTCCTCAAAAAAAGAAAAAGGAAAAAAAAGAAGCCCTCTATCTCTCTCTCTCTCTCTCTCTGTCCCTCCCCTCGCTGCAGTGTGTCCGGCGGTGAGTTGCTTGCATGATCAGGGAGCCGGGCTGATGTATGCTGATGTATACAGACAGATGCAGACAGGACAATTACTGACATGCGACAAAACATGGAGATGGGGCGCAGGGATGTAGAGCTATTTCATCAAATCACCGGACAGCGTGTAGGTGGTGTGTCTGCTGCAGCCTTGTATTTGGAAATAAAGTGTCAATCCAATTTTGGGGGGCTTCTTGTATAAAACGTACATGCGGGGTAGCAAATGTAATGTATATCGAAAAAACACAGAGCAATGAGAAATTTTGGATATGCCGTCCCCTTAGATCACAACTAGATCCTTAAAATTCTAAGTAGTTCTGAGATACTTGGGTTTAAAATGATGACCGCTCTTAACATAATGGACATGGGTGATCATGTGTATTTGCTCATAAAAACCTCATAAATGCACCAAACCTTACAGAAATCTGGTATAGAGTGCAGAAGGGGTCCGGGGACAAGAATATGCTAACTCAATTTTGACAAAAATGCCAGAAGTATAATTTGGTGCTTTGTGCAACAAAAAATACATATATTACTATGCATTTTACCTTTTTATTGGCCCAGGGGCTGTGCTTAGATGGCGTCAGTACTTGAATGTAGGGGGCGTGGCTTGACTGAAAACTTATTGCTGTAAATTAAACTAGAGCCAGTTCTGTTCAGTTTTGCAGAGTAGACTCATCCTGAAACTGTTTTAGTTTAGGACCGTCCAGTAATGAATGAAAACGGCAGTGCGTGACTCAAACAGCGCTGTGGGGAAACGATTACCAAGAGGTTTCCCAGCGTCAGAGCACCTCAGTCAGTCAGAGCACACGGGGAGAGAGGGGCAGATCACAGATGCGGGGAATGTATCGATGAGAGGGAGTTGTCACTGCCCTGTTCCGGAGGCACGATGCGTCCGGAAGTTCCATATATGGGCATACACAGAGCCTCTGGAGACACAATACTTTTTGTTTTAGGCTTTTATTTTAATTATTACTTTGATTACGGCGATTTTAATTAATATTCACGCACTTATATGCCAAAATATGGCATATAAATGGACAACGGATGGAAATTAGCCCAAGGCTACTACAACAACAACATTTATTTGTAGAGCGCCTTATACACACAAGGCTCAATGCGCTGAACACAATAAAACATAATAAAGCACATTGTTAAAAAGTGAATAAAAACAAAACAAGTAAAAAAAATGTAAAAACATTTTGAAACACGCTGCCGCATTGTTGATGCCACCATCCCCAGTTTAATATAAAACCAAATTGTTAGGAAAGTGATAAAAAGTCAGGGCATAATGGACTAATAGGCCCTGCTTGGCAACCATAACCAAGTGTGTGTGTGTGTAGTGCAGTTAAAAGCAGCACAGCTACTACCTAACTAAGTGTACATGTGATGCGGTTAAAAAGCCAGGGCAGCCCAGCTACCCTGACTAAGTACAGTATAAGTGCAGTGGGGTTAAAAGTCAAGGGGTGAGCCCGCTCAGAAAAAAGAAAATGTCGGCGAGAATACTTTGTATTAAGCTGACGGTAGCATCGGCAGCTAACACTGTCCCATCTCATCTGTCATAAGGCAATAACCTGAAGGGGCAATTCAAATTTAAAATTCACTCTGGATTTTGACAATCAATGAACAGACTCGGAACCATTTTTCATTTAATTATTACACATAATGTAACAAAGCAAAACAACACAAAACACCCAATAGTATAGGCTCACAAGCACTAAGGATTCACGGGACGGCATAAAATGATCATAGAATGGATATTAATAATTAAATAATCAAATAAAATAAATGCTATAAAATGAAGAGGCTACGTAATACCAGAGTCTATAAATCACAAAGCATCACACGCAGGATTTAAGAGACATAAGAGGAGAAAGAACACAAAGAACGACTTATGTTATGCCAATTAATCACAGGCTCCTCAAATGTTTGTCCTCTGCATTTGACCCATCCTTCGTTGCCGCTGGAGCAACCCGTCAGGAGCAGTGGGCGACTGCAGTGCAGCGCTTGGGGACCAATCTCCAGATTTGGAGCCAGGCTCATGGTCAGAATCACTTGGCTGGAGGATTTAATCTAATGTGCATGTTTTGGGTTTCCTCCGGTTGGCACCCGGAGGAAACGCATCCAGACACGGGGAGAAACTTCCAAAAACACAGAAAGGCCGCATGGGCCGGGAATCGAACCTGGGACCTTCTTGCTGTGAGGCAAGTGCGCTATTCCCTCCGCCACCGTGCCGCCGGGTTGTGTAATAATTCATAAGCTCAGTTCCTTGAATGTGGAGCCGCAGAGGCTCCACATTCGTGTGTTATCATTCATATTCTATGAAAAATGGCCAAAAGCTTAAAGGGGTATGTAAACTTTTGGCCACAACCGTAGCTGCAGTTTTGAAGGTGGTGCATCTAGTGATGTAATGTGAGAATGCAACATGGTAAAAAAAAAACTAAGCTTATTGTAGCTTTAAGTTTTTTGTTCAAATTTAATGGAATACACAGGTTCCCAAAGTGGGGTCCAGGGCCCCCTGGGGGTCCTCAGAGGCACTGCAGGGGGGCCTCCAAAGGTTGTCCACAAGTCAATCACACTAAAATAAAATAATTTTATAATGAGCTAGGGCTGGGCCACATCGTATCTCATATCGTTATACCGGTATGAGTTTTGGATATCGTTGTAAGTTTTTTATATCGTTGTGGATGTGATATAATTAGCATATGCACTCAGCTGATTAAGACTGAAGTCCGGACCAGCGGCAGCGTGCTTGCAACGTAAAACAAATTGAAGGATGTACAATATGTTATTTGAGCAGATCAAATTTGCGAGGAAATTGGGATGGCACTAAAAGAAAAAAATAGGCATAAAGCTGGGATTTAGATTTTTTTTTTTCCATTTCCATTTTTTTTCCATTTTTTTCCATTTTATTTTGTTTCAGTTATATCGTCAAATATATCGTTATCGTGATATTTCTTTTTTATATCGTAATATCGATTTTAGGTCACATCGCCCTGCCCTATAATGAACTATATATGAATCTGTTTATATACAGGACGATGCAATTGTCTGTATTGCCACTGTTTGCTTGTATTGTATATTCAAAATTTAGCAAAAACCACTGGAAAACAATTACATTTTCTTTTAAATAGTGTGAATTCTTATCATCGAGGGGGCCCCAAGAGGTCTTTGGATGTACAAGGGGGCCGCGACACTCTCAAGTTTGGGAAAGCCTGGTTTAGTAAAATATTGTTATTAATAGGACAGTTTTTCCAGTGTATGAGCATGCCCTGTATTTTTTGTTCTTCTACTTTTCTCTCACTTTGTTCCTGCTCTTTAGTCTCTCCCTCTATCCCCCTGTCCACTTCATTATGCATTCTCCTGAACTGCCCCCCTCCATACCCTCTCTCTCTCTTTTTCTCTCTCTCTCTATCTCTCTCTACCGTCCCTCTCTCTCCGGTTTAAGCTGGGGATAGTTTGCAAATGGCTCTCGTAGGCGGCGGCTGTGTGGCTTTAAATGTGGGGGGGTTGGGGGGCAGGTTGGCGGGTGGCACGGGCGAGGGGCAACACACACACAACCATATACAGTCGCCGATCCCCTCCACGGTGCAGGCTCAAATTGATGAGGCAGATTTATGACGGCTGCTGGCCACAACAAATTAAGTTGACAGTGATGTATGTGGGGGGGGGGGGGTGTGTCACGATGCCGCTGTGGTCGAACACACACACACACACACACACACACACACACACACGCTCGCATTGATATACATTCGCAAATGCCCCAACGCTGCCCCCATACTCCCAGTCCTTCTTGTTAGGCGTCCCTGTCAGGCTCCCCCCCTCTAGCATACCTGCATAATGAAATTCCTCATACTGATTTGTGTTTTTTTTTCTTCTTCTCTTTCCTCTCGCTCCATCCCTCCATCCCCAGACTCATCCCGCCGCCAGCAAACTACCCCTGAAGGACAGCTTCACGTTTGATGACTACAGGTCAGTGTGTGTGTGTGTGTGTGTGTGTGTGTGTGTGAGTGTGAGTCTCCTTGTCCTGTTTTCCGCCTGGTCTTTCCTCACTCGCCTCGGCTCCGTGAAGAAGAGCAATGGGGAAATGCTGATTCTTCTATAGCAGCGACCCACTTTTCAACCAATTTGTTACAATAAAAGTTCAAATTTTGCCCCAGTACAAGTAAAAGTAGCCACAGAGTTGATTAAGTAGAAATCTATTTGGTGGAAGTACACCTTCATTGACCTTTTGTGCATATGTTTAAAGGGTCATTTATGCTCCGTACGTAAACAGATCCACGAAAGAGCAGGTTCACATGAAAGGCAGCAACAGAAAAAGAGAAGCGTTCAGTGGAGAAGTGCTTGTAATGTAGCATGTGTTATCGAAACCTACCACCAGAGGGCGCTGCGAGAGCGTCAGAAACTTTACTAAAACAGAACAAGACCAAAACAATATGGCGCCACCTGCAATGTTTTCTACACTACAGTTACTGAAGAATATTCAGCAACTCTGGACTCAGAGAGGGGAGAAACTCCACACAGAAAGGGCACCCGGCCAGGAATCAAACTTGGCACCTTCTTGCTGTGAGGCAACAGCGCTAACCGCTCAGCCACCTGTGAAAACTACACTGTATGGATCAAAATTAACCAGTTGAAGCTTGAATAAAGACAATGAGGGACAAAAGTGTATTAACTAAAATTAATTGCATTGCAAGGACCCCCGGAGTCTCAACAGATAACTCTGGGAAACGGTATGTGTTTGCTAATATGCCTATAGTCCAACAGAAAGCGTATAAAAATACTTTATTCCCTCTCGCTAAGCTACGCCCAGTATAATAATAATATAATACATTTTATTTGAGGCGCCTTTCAAAACACTCATGGTCACCGTACAGTACAATAACAATAAAAATACAATACAGCAAAAAGGTCACTAGAGTTCACAACATAAAACCAAGACACTAATAGAATAAAAAAGCTAAAATGTATAAAGGATCATGGGAGGCCATAGGTCTGTCTAAATAAATGGGTTTTAAGGAGGGATTTGAACTGGTTTATGGTTTGTGAGGTTCGTATATGTATGACACATTTCCGCATCGATCTATAGATGTCATGAGTTGTGTCAGTGAACCTGGGGGGGGGGGGGCAGTGTACATGTGCTGTCTTGTATTGATGGTTGAATTGTTTGTCAGGTGGGCGGTGTCTTCAGTGATGACCCGTCAGAACCAGATCCCGACTGAGGACGGCAGCCGTGTAACTCTGGCCCTCATCCCGCTGTGGGACATGTGCAACCACACTAACGGACTGGTAAGGGAGTCATCGATATCTCTGCTGCTCTATGACCAAGCGGTTTAAATGGGGTGTTATGCATGATCAACCTTTTTGAGAGCTTTTAAGCCTGCTACAATGTTGTTCCCTCATCAAAAACACAGCTAGAGTTGTGTTTCGAGCCACTCGTGCATGTTTGATTAATCTTTGAACCTCTCACTGGTGGGTATTTTTTATCAGCTCCTTCGTGATTCTCCTCCATTTTCACAAAGCTCTTCCTGCTGCACTTGCCTCTCCATCTCTCGCAAAGCTTTATCCTTTACTGCAGTATTTCACTTTCAGTATTTCCTGGCTGCATCTAAAATGGGAATGAAACACCTCCTTACCTTACCTTACCTTACCTG